>NW_027019597.1:1166626-1250259 GCF_013076305.1 Rhopilema esculentum
TTGCTGAATGCAGAGATTTACAAAACTAAATCAAATATCCCCCCAGCCTCTATGACTGAGATTTTCATTGAAAAAAATCCCCCCTTTCACCTATCAACCTCCCCCTATCACCTATCAACCTCCCCCCTACCACATATCAACCTCCCCCCTTTCACCTATCAACCTCCCCCTATCACCTATCAACCTCCCCCTATCACCTATCAACCTCCCCCTATCACCTATCAACCTCCCCCTATCACCTATCAACCCCAAGAACCAATACAAATTAACAGAAAAATTGGTTAAGAGCCTATACTTGAAGTTCTGAGTTTACAAGAAACATAAAGCGAAAAACTTACACTCGTAAACATGTTCCCGTTCAAATTGCTCATGCAAAGAAACTTATTTGCTTTTATCCCTCGGATTGAAACAACACCGCTTCCAACAGATGTCACGTTCATTTCGCCTGAATAAAAATGGCACGTAATTGGACGATGAAGGGTACTGGCAGTAGAAAACATAAAGCTACAAATTGGTATCTTAAATCATCCTAGTCATAATTCTTTGCATCTAGACCATGTTTAGCTGCGTTCTAAAATGTCATGGTAATCTTCAAGAACACAAGATACCCTTATCGTGTTTCTATCTATAAGTATCATTGTGATATGCATCCTAGTCACGATTCGGCGAACATGAAGAATCCGGTTTCTCCAAAAACACCATATATTGTACTAAAACCTATAGTAAATCATATATAGGTCTATTATAAACTGTTTTAGGTGGGGAAGGGCCATTATTAAAGTACCGGTTCCATGTTTTTTACGTTTCAAAAAATGGGCCTAAGTACGTTTACCGCCATTATTCCGTTGGGCCCTCCGAGCCACTGCAAGCATAAATACTACACAAACTAGCGATAGACCAGGTCCCTAATACCAAAATGGAACTCCAAAATCTTTAAAACGCCATTAGAAGTAATTTGTCAAAAGAAACATACCTTTCAATCCGAAACTTAAACTGCGCGCCAAAATCAACGAGAAGATAAACTACCACTAGCAAGCCTTCCTGAGCCCGCTATTCCAGTAGCCTCAGTCCCGCAGTGTGATGAGAATGGCACGGGGGTAACGCTAGGAAACGTTTGGATAGATGTATCCGGGTCATTACTGACATACCTTGGTCCTTTCAAATTTCGCCTGCCTTTATTTTTCGCCCCGGAGGGGCGCGAGAATTAAAGGGGGCGAATTATGGAAATATTTAATGGGGCGAAAATTGGAGGTAGCGAAAATTGAAGGGTCCTTAAAAAACTATTTTCTATAATAGATGTTTTTATAGGCATAGAAGGTAAAAACTAAAAAACCAATATGTGAATAAAAGTATAAAATCCAAAATAGAAAAATGAGAAAAAAGGAGATAAGGAAAGGTCACTACCACCTGGTTACAGCCTCAAACTCAGATGGGGGTGGTTGTGTGTGCCCTTCAGGGCCGTAAATCCCGGGGGGGGGACGGGGGGACTGGACCCCCCCAAAAATCTGGAGCAAAACGATTTTTTTGGAGAAATAACCATCATTTTTCTTGGAAGAAAGAAATCCCTGGTAGCCGGGCTAGAACCAAACTACGTTTTCTGTGTTATTGCAACAAACCTCAGCCATTTTTTATAATTTTTACAATATAAAAACTTACCGTTTTCTACCGTTTTTTACCGTTTTCTACTGTTTTCTACCGTTTTATTTTTGAAAACAGAGTATGAAATAAAAAGAGAGCAATCTGTCAAAGCAAAGGTCAGGAAATACAAATAAAAAGTATATATATTATAACGATCAACAAAAAGTAGCAATCGACACAGAATGCTTACTAAAGTAGGACTGTAGAGTGTATGGTGGCATTTAAATTGAGTGGGTGAAGAGGATAAACATGGTAGGGCGTGGTTATGGGAATAAAGAATGGGAGAAATGGGAAGGGTTAAAAGTATCACCTGTGCATAACAGCATAAAGTTAGAGTTGGCGGGGTTGGGTGTGGCTATGGGAAGGGCGTGCCAAATGGGTTGGGTAGAGGAAGAAGAGGGTATAGAATGGATGGAGGACAGGGCTATTGAATGTTTGGAACAAGGGGGGGGGGAATTGGGATGCCTTATCTGTTTCAGGGGATGTATTTTCTAACTTGTTTAGCTTGGTGTTTTATTTAATTTTATTACGCAAGCTAATTTTATCCATTTTTAAAGTTATTGTTATCTTTTCTGAAACAGACTGTTTTTAAAAAATCAGTATAAATAAGGAAGTGTTTTCTAAAAAGGGCATTTTCCAGCGTTTTAGAGGGCGTGGCCAAAACTTTTTTAGGGCACACCCTAAACTTTAAGACTTGTGCAAGATCCTTAAATCAGCGTACTTCCATTATTATAAGGACTTATCGCGTACTCAGATTTTGTGCTTTTTGAATGAACATTCATAAAATAAATGGTAATGTTCAATTGTCATATCACGTGTTAGGTATTAATCAATGTCACATCACTATTAATTGATTAGAGAGTTAGTTTTTAGTGCATTTAAAGAGCACACAACACTTGTTGGGGGGGGGGGGAGGTTGTGGACTATTTCGTCGGAAAATTATGCTGTAAGTTTTTGATTTTAGTGCCAACAAGAAGTCTTAAAATCATTAGTTTGTTTAGCATCATTCATATTAGTCTGTTTAGCATCATCAAGCATATATTACAAGTATTTTGGTAAGTTGCGTTCACGAAAATTTACTTTCCTTAAGGTCACGAAAATATTCTGATTTCCTTTTAATCGCAAATTGGCCATTATAAAAATTTGTGTAGACTATAGATATTAGTGTAAATATGTGTAAAATTTTATTTTCTGTAGACTTTAACACAAATCCACCCCATCCTCTGAAACATCATAGTTCTATAGACTATGGATACATCTATCCAAACGTTTCCTAGCGTTACCCCCGTGCCATTCTCATCACACTGCGGGACTGAGGCTACTGGAATAGCGGGCTCAGGAAGGCTTGCTAGTGGTAGTTTATCTTCTCGTTGATTTTGGCGCGCAGTTTAAGTTTCGGATTGAAAGGTATGTTTCTTTTGACAAATTACTTCTAATGGCGTTTTAAAGATTTTGGAGTTCCATTTTGGTATTAGGGACCTGGTCTATCGCTAGTTTGTGTAGTATTTATGCTTGCAGTGGCTCGGAGGGCCCAACGGAATAATGGCGGTAAACGTACTTAGGCCCATTTTTTGAAACGTAAAAAACATGGAACCGGTACTTTAATAATGGCCCTTCCCCACCTAAAACAGTTTATAATAGACCTATATATGATTTACTATAGGTTTTAGTACAATATATGGTGTTTTTGGAGAAACCGGATTCTTCATGTTCGCCCACGATTCTTGGCATTCTAATCAGGGCTGCCACGAGGCTTAGGAGGCTCTGGGTGAAAATAGGACGATAAGTGTGTAAAATAGAAAAACTGTTTACAATTAACCGCGGGGAAGGAGCGGGCGCGTGGGTGTGAGGAGCTTTAGAAACATGACTTTTACTATTCTTACGAGCGAGCGTGCGATGAGAGTATATAACCAGTTTGTTATTGTTTTGTTACCTTGAAAGAAGTATATAACGTTCTATTTCGAGTTTTTTGTGAGTTTATCACCTTACAACATTCTAAGTCCGTGATAATGAGCCTCTCTTTCGGCACAAAAAATGAACACAAAAAATGTTTGCGACCACGCCCTTCAGAATACTTTAAATTCGTTCATTCACTTTAAATTTGCTTCTACTTAAAGGCATAATTTGGTTAATTTAGATGATTGGAATTCAGGATATCCTTTTAAAAATGAATACTCTACACAAAATTAACAGATAACAAGCCCAAAAAAACTTCTACATACTTGAAGGGTCTTCGCCATTTCGGGTGACAGTTGCATTGAGATAATCGATTTTCAACATCCAATGGAATCGATTTACAAGCCTTCCCTTCTTGGTCTTTGTAGCAGATGGTTGGTGAGCAGGGGGTTCGCCCTTATTTCTTATATCTTTCGGCCTATTGTCAATATCGAGCGGAGGTCCTTCCTGATTGGCGTCGTTACTGTCTGCATCGAAGTCGTTCACAACCTCGCTTTTGCTTCCGTCAAACACTGTTCTTGTCTGGGAACTGCGAGGTCCTTGCTTTGGCGAGTATTTCTCTGTACGAGCATTGATTCCCATCACGAAACCAGCAATGCACAGCACCTGGAATAAAAGTGGTCTAGTATGGGTTCTTAGGTGTTTAATGAAAGAAGAGGGTCGGAATAAAAAGAGATAGTCGGAATACAAAGAGATGGTCGGAATAAAAATAGATGGTCGGAATACTAGCAGAAAATCCGGTTTGAACCAACGTCTTATGTCGTGTCGTTTACTAACACACCAATCCAATATTTTCAATAATTCCCCTGACTTTTCTAAAAAGGCATTTGACATGCATAAGTACAGCATATCAAAAAATAACTCGATTGACACCTGAAAACACTTTAGGGTTTCGCCGATTTTCAGAAAGGCGGAAATTGATCACGGTTTGGCCGTGAGACTCGCGGATATTCACCTCTTATTACAGTCTCGAGACGGAAGTTATTTTTCTCGCGGATTTCTGGGCCTTATTCTTCTTTCAATTCAGATCATACGAATCAGTGGTCGCTGAACACATTCCATTCCACTACATTGTTTATGACAATCACTTGCCCAGACCTGTTGCGTGAATGATTGTCAAACGCGTTAATGTATCAGTGTGATACAGTATTATTGTTCATTGCTTCGATTGTTTGTTCTTACGTTTAAAAGCCTCTGTGTTATTCTGGAATGTTTTAAATGTGAAAAAATAAATCTTTAGGCATTCTGAATGGTCTGGTTTTAAGCCATTCACACTTTTTCATTCTTTTTTAAAAGCTCGCGCGAGAGAAGGTGTGCAGTGATAAAAAATCCTTACAACCGACCCTGGCGTTCCAGCAACACCTGGATAAGAAAATGGACACCTTCTGGAGAAATACCCAACAAGAAATCAAGACATTTAAAACATCTATTAGAAAAGCACAATACACACAATGATTGGATAAATCAAGACATTTAACACATTTATTAGAAAAGCACAATACACACAATGATTGGATATAGCGGTGACTTTGAATTTAACTAGAATTATAAAGTAAAGTTTTTGATATAAAATACAGATACCAAGTAAAACGCTTGAATCGTGGGGAGCTCTTTCATACCGAGACCTTTATACTGTGTGATTTGTTCCTTATCACAACATCTAAAAACAATCACCTACTCAGGAGCTTTTAAAGAACCCAAGATCGAATAGAAAACTTACCAGGACGCCTTTCATGTTGAGAGTTTTTGGAGATGAGCGTTTGTGTCAGATCAAACAAAGTCCGCACTGCCTAAAGCTGCAACAGAGACGAAAGCGACTAATTAGGTTTGTATTCAGACAGGCAAAAAATTGGCTTGGTTTAAACTGTAAATAACCCGTGTTTGTGCCTCTGAAAATTACACGGTTGGACCCCTCGCGTGACAGGTGTTATGCCTCAAATCTGAAACTCATTTATCATTGTTAGAACTCTGGTACAAGGAGATTGGTTCGGTGTTGCTACAAACCGCGACAAAACGACGCGAGATTTATGTAATTCGCACTGTTCTTGTTTGGGTTGTCTCAGTACTCAACAAAGCTGCGTACGATTAAATTCATAAGCCTGGTAAGGTCTTCTCACATTCAACGCAAAAAGGTCAACACAACCAGCAATGTTTGGAATAACAGTCCAGGTAACATTTCTCAATCATTGGCCTCGATTTGATAGAGGTTCGACATTTTCAATGAGGCCCAAAAAATTGTGTGTAAGTTTTCAACGAGCATGACCTCACGTGAAATCTTGCAGTCAACAAATAAGATTCTTTATCTGCTGTAAGTCTATAAAGTTAAGGGTAAGTTCTGATTACAGCAAAGAAACCTTTTTTTCCGTTACAGTCTGTTCTTTTCCAAACAAAAAAGAGGCAACACAAAATGTGAGGACAGAGTGACAACAATTAAATTGGAGGTTAAAAACTGTCAAACTTTTTTGAATGCGCGAAATGCTTCTGAAAATTAAGAAAGCCAATTTCAAAGACCTCTGAAAACATTCTTAATAACCACCTATAATTTACGGTATAAATAACCCTTCAAACGCTTAAAAACCTTACTAAGCTCTTTATCTATAACCTAACAAAAAAGGTGTCGCAGAACACATGGTAAGCCATATCTCAATGTGCCTGCATCCAATTATCAATTTCTTTACATTCTACTAGCCGAGCTTTCAAGACACACAATGATACCATGTTTCAAACTATCAGAGATTTTGACACTTGAAGTAATCTAATGTAAACGAAGGTTTCCAAAACTTCTTTACCAAAACTTTTAGTTGAGGTCTGAAAATCTCTTGACCTGTTTAGCCGATTATCGTTGCTCTGCAATTGTGACCACATGTCTCATTTACAGAAACTAGTTGCAACCACATGGCACATCTATGTATTTACGAGTGTACCTGCAAGAGCGACTAGTAAAATCCTGTTTTCTCCGGACTTACAAGTCCTAGGTGTACCCAAAGAACCAATCGAATGGCTCAGAAATTTGCACACGGCCAGGACAGATGTCGGGTAAGCAAAGCGTGTCTCAAAACTTTTTGTATTTGCTCTGGTCCGTCTTTTATAGCCAAATACAGCTATGAGAGGGGAGAAAAATTAGTTGCGGGTTTTTGGAAGGGTATAGTTTCAAGGAGAGGAGAAATTTGTAAAATCTGACAAACTCTTTGGTAGCTAAGGATCTGCGCTTTCTGCTAATATTAGTCAGATTTTGTTACCTCAAACGCAAGGGTGCAAAATAGCTTTTGAACGCGGTACACTCATTTAAGCAATAAATTTGCCTGAAAAGTATCAATTAACAATATTTGCCAATTATTTTGATATGGTTGGAATCACCACATTCTTATGCATCGAATGATGTAAAGTTTAATCTGATTCCGTTAATAGCTCGGCTTTTAGAGAGAGAAAACCAAACATCGTGCCAAGAACATTTACCGTAACCTTAAAAAAAAGCAAAATTTAAACTGGATAATACTAGGAAGAGCTGAGTTTTTTGCTTCAGTTAAGTAACTTTTCCAAGACTAAAAAAACATAGATGTCAGGCTATCTTGGGGGCCCTTTTTGATCGGAACCTTTAGTAATAGGGCTTAGGTCCCCTTAACCTTGTTGTGCCACTGACAACAAGTAGCATCCAAAAATCTCTAGACAATCGCTCAAAATACCCTATGATGCAATGTAAAACATCTATTAGGAAAGCACAATACACACAATGATTGGATATACCGGTGACTTTTGAATTTAACTAGAATAATAAAGTGTTTGATATAAAATACAGATACCACGCAAAACGCTTGAATCGAGGGGAACTCTTTCGTACCGATACCTTTATACTGTGTAATTTGTTCCTTATCACAACATCTAAAAACAATCACATACTCAGGAGCTTTTAAAGAACCCAAGATCGAATAGAAAACTTACCAGGACGCCTTTCATGTTGAGAGTTTTTCGAGATGAACTTTGGTGTCAGATCAAGCAAAGTCTCCACTGCCTAAAGCTGCAACAGAGACGAAAGCGACTAATTAGGTTTGTATTCAGACGGGTGAAAAATTGGCTTGGTTTAAACTGTAAATAACCCGTGTTTGTGCCTCTGAAAATTACACGGTTGGACCCCTCGCGTGACAGGTGTCATGCCTCAAATCTGAAACTCGCTTATCATTGTTAGAACTCTGGTACAAGGAGATTGGTTCAGTATTGCTACAAACCGCGACAAAACGACGCGAGATTCATGTAATTCGCACTGTTCTTGTTTGGGTTGTCTCAGTACTCAACAAAGCTGCGTACGATTAAATTCATAAGCCTGGTAAGGTCTTCTCACATTCAACGCAAAAAGGTCAACACAACCAGCAATGTTTGGAATAACAATCCAGGTAACATTTCTCAATCATCGGCCTCGATTTGACAGAGGTTCGACATTTTCAATGAGGCCTACAAAGTTGTGTGTAAGTTTTCAACGAGCATGACCTCACGTGAAATCTTGCAGTCAACAAATAAGTTTCTTTATCTGCTGTAAGTCTATAAAGTTAAGGGTAAGTTCTGATTACAGCAAAGAAACCTTTTTTTCCGTTTCAGACTGTTCTTTTCCAGTCAGTTCAGTTGCACTCTGTCCTCATGTGAACGAGGCCTAAGACCAGCAAATAAAAGTTTCTTTCGAGACTTGTTATGGCTCGGAATTAGAACAAAAAAGGAGCAACACAAAATATGAGGATAGAGTGACAACGATTAAATTGGAGGTTAAAAACTGTCAAACTTTTTTGAAAGCGCAAAATGCTTCTGAAAATTAAGAAAGCCAATTTCAAAGACCTCTGAAAACATTCTTAATAACCACCTATAATTTACGGTATAAAAAACCCTTCAAACGCTTAAAAACCTTACTAAGCTCTTTATCTATAACCTAACAAAAAAGGTGTCGCAGAACACATGGTAAGCCATATCTCAATGTGCCTGCATCCAATTTTCAATTTCTTTACATTCTACTAGCCGAGGTTTCAAGGCACACAATGATACCATGTTTCAAACTATCAGAGATTTTGAAAATTGAAGTAATCTCTTGTAAACGAAGGTTTCCAAAACTTCTTTACCAAAACTTTTAGTTCAGGTCTGAAAAACTCTTGACCTGTCTAGCCGATTATCGTTGCTCTGCGATTGTGATCTCATGTCTCATTTACAGAAACTAGTTGCAACCACATGGTACATCTATGTATTTACGAGTGTACCTGCAAGAGCGACTAGTAAAATCCTGTTTTCTCCGGACTTACAAGTCCTTTAGATACAGGTGTACCCAAAGAACCAATCGAATGGTTCAGAAATTTGCACACGGCCAGGACAGATGTCGGGTAAGCAAAGCGTGTCTCAATTTTTTTGTATATGCTCTGGTCCGTCTTTTATAGCCAAATACAGCTATGAGAGGGGAGAAAAATTGTTTGCGGGTTTTTGGAAGGGTGTAGTTTCAAGGAGAGGAGAAATTTGAAAAATCTGAGATACTCTTTGGTAGCTAAGGATCTGCGCTTTCTGCTAATATTAGTCTGATTCTCTACCGCGAACGCAAGGGTACAAAATAGCTTTTGAAGGTGGTACACTAATTTAAGCAATAAATTTGCCTGGAAAGTATAATTTTACAATATTTGCAATTGTTTTGATATGGTTTGAGTCACCACATTCTTATGCATCGAATGAAGTATAGTTTAATCTGATTCCGTTAATAGCTTGGCTTTTAGGGAGAGAGAACCAGATATCGTGTCAAGAACAATTACCGTAACCTTAAAAAAAAGCAAAATTTAAACTGGATTATACTAGGAAGAGCTGAGTTTTTTGCTTCAGTTAAGTAACTTTTCCAAGACTAAAAAAACATAGATGTCAAGCTATCTTGGGGGCCCTTTTTGATCGGAACCTTTAGTAATAGGGCTTAGGTCCCCTTAACCTTGTTGTGCCACTGACAACAAGTAGCATCCAAAAATCTCTAGACAATCGCTCAAAATACCCTATGATGAAATTTAAAACATCTATTAGGAAAGCACAATACATCATATGATTGGATATGCCAGTGGCCTTTGAATCCAACCTGAATTATAAGGTAAAGTGTTTGATATGAAATACAGATACCACGCAAAACGCTTGAATCGTGGGGAGCTCTTTCGTACCGAGACCTTTATACTGTGTAACTTGTTCCTTATCACAACATCTAAAACAATCACCTACTCAGGAGCTTTTAAAGAACCCAATATCGAATAGAAAACTTACCAGGACGCCTTTCATGTTGAGAGTTTTTGGAGATGAACTTTGGTGTCTGATCAAGCAAAGTCTCCACTGCCTAAAGCTGCAACAGAGACGAAAGCGACTAATTAGGTTTGTATTCAGACGGGTGAAAAATTGGCTTGGTTTAAACTGTAAATAACCCGTGTTTGTGCCTCTGAAAATTACACGGTTGGACCCCTCGCGTGACAGGTGTTATGCCTCAAATCTGAAACTCACTTATCATTGTTAGAACTCTGGTACAAGGAGATTGGTTCGGTATTGCTACAAACCGCGACAAAACGACGCGAGATTTATGTAATTCGCACTGTTCTTGTTTGGGTTGTCTCAGTACTCAACAAAGCTGCGTACGATTAAATTCATAAGCCTGGTAAGGTCTTCTCACATTTAACGCAAAAGGTCAACACAACCAGCAATGTTTGGAATAACAGTCCAGGTAACATTTCTCCATCATCCGTTTTGACAAGGGTTCGAAATTTTCAATGAGGCCCGACAAATTGTGTGGAAGTTTTCAACGAGCATGACCTCACGTTAAATCTTGCAGTCAACAAATATGATTCTTTATTTGCTTTAAGTCTAGAAAGTCAAGGGTAAGTTCTGATTACAGCAAAAGAACTTTTTTTCCGTTTCAGTCTGTTCTTTTCCAGTCAGTTCCGTTACACTCCGTACTCATGTGAACGAGGCCTAAGACTAGCAAATGAAAGTTTCTTTTGTGACTTGTTATGGCTCGGAATAAGAACAAAAAAGAAGGAACACAAAATATGAGGACAGAGTGACAACAATAAAATTGGAGGTTAATTTCATTTTGTTTTTATTAAGCACATTTTGAGGACCTCTAAAATTTTTTTCAAGAACCACCTATAAGTTGCTATATATAGCACTTTTAAAGCTTAAAAACCTCAGTAATATACTTATCTGTAACCTATCAAAAGACAAAAGACTAAAGCGCGGGGGGCTAAAACTGAACAAAAAGAGGCTTGAATGATGGTGCACTTATTAACTCATTTCTATTTTGGCAAAAAGTAGGGGGGTATAACTCCAAGCCCCCCTCCCCGACTCCACGTTGCCTAGGCTAGCATGTAAAACAGAATTGCAAGGTGTAGAAATGATAATACTAGGTAGAGCTAAGTTATTTGCTTCAATTAAAGAACTTTTCCAAGACTTAAAAACGTGGATATCAAAGCCATCTTGGGGGCCCTTTTTGACCGGGAATGGCACTGACAACAAGTAGCATTCCAAAACCTCTGCACAATCCCTTGAAATACCCTCTTAATGGATAACATCCTAAAAACCTGAATTTTTCCAGCAGCCTTTATAAAAGCCCCCAGTTTTGGCTCAAAAGTCCTATACAAACATCAAAGTTGGGGCAAGACAATTCACCCGCATGGCGCCTATTTCGGTCTCCGTCTACGATAAGTGGATGTAGTCGCAGAAGATCAGTCACAAAACTTTTCAAGGCAAATCGCCATAAAAACATTGGCACGCACCGTGATGTTTTGCCATTAACTTTTTTCTTTTTGTTATGCATTTATAATAGGTGTTAACTGAATCCTGGGATACTTGAACCAGGTCGCAAGCACTATCTCAACAAAAAGACTGGATCGAACAACCTATTACTCTCCTACATCAGCACGAGGTAGTGTTCGTGTCTCTCCATGTAAAGACATCTGGCGTTAGGTAAAATCGGTACACACACTGCTGTGCTTTTAATTGTGTATTATTATAATTAAATTCTTAAATAATCTAAGAAACAACAGGCCTAGGAAAATGAGTGAACATTGGATTTTCCCTGACATAAACTAAATACCACAGCAAAAAGGTTTCAAGTTCCTTACTGCCAGTTCTTGTTTAAACAGTTAATTTGAACTTTGCCATGAAAAAGCAAATTAAACTAAAATCAACATGATTGTTCTCTATTCTCAAGCAATACGGCGAGCTCCTAACATGGCACCGCAATGTGGAATCAACGCTGGGGTGGAGAAGCTCGATCCAGTCTTTTTTTAGATAGAGTGAGTCGCATTTCGCAGTAAAGCGCGTTAAGTAACGAGGATGAAGCAAAGACAAAACAACATTGTTTGTTTACGTACAGTTTGTAAGTGGCTGATGGAAGTTACAAAACCTGCATGAAGTTACAAAACCTGCATGAAGTTACAAAACCTTCATGAAGTTACAAAACCTGCATAGAAAACTATCATGCCTTCATACAAACATAGGCTACTAAAAGATCGAAAACTGGAGCCCCGTAGTAATATGAATAAAATACTGATAACAAACGCCATTCCAGTATAAAAATAGAAAATATTTCAAAAATACGAAACATGAAAAACATTTCTAAAAATGACACACTGTCAGCAATGATAATGGAATCAGGCAATCACAGTTCTGGAAAGAACTAGCTTACGATTTTTAAGCAATAGAAACAACGTTCTTGAACCTGGGCGATAAAATCAATTGACCACGTGCTGGTTTTGTACACTGCTTGAAGACGCCGCGCATCACTAGGTTTTTGTCATGCGCTGGGGGCGTCTAAGTAGGGCTTCAACTTTGGAGTTAACTAGCGGAAATAGACAAAGCAAAAAACCGAAAGGAAACAGAAAATAGGAAATAGAATGTGGCCTGATTGGATTTTATCGCCAGGCGATGCGTGGGGCACACAAAACGACGGTTAAACATTGATTTCAACTCAAATAAGTATACAACTTTTTAACGAGTATCAAAACATTTCAAAATCCTACTTTGCATTCTAAGCCGCATTCTAGTTTTCATATCCCAATAAACTTTTCTTATCCCTAATATTTAGAATCCGTCTATTCAATTTAAGTGACCAATAGACGAAAAATCCTAGATGTGGAAGCTTCTTGTTTGCTAAAAAATAGTCCCCAGGAAAAAAATTACTAGTAATTTAACCCCTTTAGATGGTTTAATTCTCAAAGTTATGTAATTAGAAATTTAGGTCACATCCTTATTTAGGTCACATCAACTGCATGGTCGCAATTTATGTTGCAATATTTAAATTTCTTGTTACTCACAATGTGATGATTATCTAAAGTACTATTGTGCAAATTAAGACTAAACTCCTTTCCTGTACCGTTTTTAAAAAAACTTTTATTCTGAAGATATGTTGAAGATTGACTCGTGTTAAGCCGAAACGCCCTTTAATTTCATTCGAAGATTTTTAAGGCCTTCATGCCAAAATTTTAATATATAATATTTGATCCAACTTACCACTGTCATTTTGGCATCGTGTGTTTAACGCTTTTGCTAATCGAAGTAAATAAAGTTTAAAACTTGAAACTCTGAGACTCGAGTTACCGAGACAGTATTGTAGTTGCAACGATTAAATGCTGGAGATTTTAAAACTTTAGCTTGTTAACATGGTAAATCATTATGCAATTTTCAATATTACCAGTGTAGCAGGGCGAAGGTAGATAGTGAAGTTACATGACACGAGCAAATGGATGTGCCAGGTTATTGAAAGATGAAAGTACTTTTCTGTTAGAAATTTTGCGCAAGGGCAATGGAAATTCTTTCAAAGTGACATCAAAGCGATACATGGAAGGCTAAAGTTTATAAAGTGACAGTACAGTACGAATGAGTGAAACTTGATGAGAACAGCATGAATAAATAGAATGAAAGAAAGTGACAGAAAGAATGAGCCACAGCGCTGAAACACAAACTTCTGATGTCAGCAAACCGCGGAGCCAGCGGTCAATGGGGTCATTTCGCTAGGAATACCGGAACTTCACAGATCTGCGCAGTCACTACAGGGATATTGCTTTTAAGGTTACGGTTAAAACTGGGAAAAGTGTTATGGGAAAATCATTGTTTAAGTTGTGTGACGCTTTAAACAAATTAATATTACATTGAAACTGTTTCGCAACAGAATTAGATTTAAGCAGCAATGAAATTTGAAGAAATTGGACACCAAGAGCTGAATCAGGAATACCAAACTTTTAATTCATGTAAAGTTATTTGTATGACATAATTTTAGGTATTTAACACAACACCAGCTATTTTATTTGTTCAATTTAAAGATACAATTTAAAGTTGATTGTTCATTTGAAGTTGATGATGTCAAAGTATTAAGTAACATCTATTAAAATAAGAGTTTAACATATGAAATAAGGTTGAGCGATATTCAGGTGCCTTTAAAATTGACAAGCGGTTCTGCTGGGGCAAAAACCCGGTTTTAACATGATCTTGAAAAGAGTAATTAGATTAGAAGCGTTTATAGATTCACGAGCCACTAAAGCATTAGCATTTATCTCCGTCTGAAACTATTCGTCTTCGACTGTCTAGACAAGTTTAAATGCAAGAATTTAGCATTTGAGAAGTATTATCGTGGACCCCGTTTTACAGCCTAACATGGTTATATTGAATTTATAACTGAAATTATGTGTTAACCTGGATTCTTTTAAAAGACGTTTTTGAGACGCAAAGCGCCAGTTTTCATTCAGTTCTAACTATTTAGATGGACTTTGTGTAAGCAGTTGCTATCTTGTCGATGCATACCTGTGGTTTTCTTTATGTCGTAGCGTTTATTTGATAATTAATATATTTTAAATCTGTCCTTTAGGGCCTAGTCTTACAAGTTAGGATATGAAAAGGAGCATCTGGTTATAAAATATCTACCCTTGACAGTTTAAAACGGAGGTTACACACGCTCTAGCAAAACTACATAACAACACTTAGAGTCCAGTCTTCTCATCATTTATATTTAGCTTGGTGGTGATCAATACGGATAAGTCGCCTCCCTAGCGACCCTCTTCATTTGTCTTACTGGCTGCGCTTTATACGTTGTTGAAGTTTGAAAACCCGCACTGCTCGTGGGAGCTGATAAATTGAAGAAAATTCAGTATTAATTAGCATATATTTAACATATTTAACAAAAGTTATTACCAATAATTATATTATTGCTGTACTAAAGAAAATGTGTGTGCTATCAGCGAGTTATTTAGGTCAATCGCGAGTGACAATGCAGGTGTTGCCAGTGCAGAATTGGCAAAGTCAGGTTGGCTTTGACAATAGAGTGAAGAGGATATAATCTACCATTTTCAATGCAAGTTAGGCCCCAACATCACGCACGTACTATAACGAACAGTTTGGATCTCTAGGTGTCATGCCTAGGCCTCTTTTATCTATTTCGTGAGTAACCCTTAATCGAAAACTTCAAATTTCTAGAAATAATCTTTTCCGTCACGCATATCCCATAACCGTTAGGCGAGCGTTCTGCACCGAGAAGATCAATAAAACTGGCCAAGTTCTGCATTTTCACTCGCGAATGGTGCACATGATGAAGAAACTGTTAATACTTACCAGAAAATAATTTTATCTTTTGAGGAAATAAGAAGGCTCAATAGTAATAAAAATCAACTTGAAAGGCTTTGACGCAGTAATCAGTTTAGATAATAAACTTTCATTAATTGAAAAGCTGTAAAATAAATGATGTCCACTTTATGAAGGGAAAAATAAGGAATGCAAAATAATTTATGTAAATATTAGGCAATAAATATTAAAATATAGGCAATAAAGCACACAACTGTGGCTTGGCATATTAGAATAAGTTTGGTGCAACTAAAGCCAATGAAAAGCAAATATTTAAATTAAAAGTATTATAAGGAATATGTGATGAGGATTTTAACTTGAAAACAATTTTTACTCAGTTTTACACAAATCTAGGAGTGAATTATGCTCCCACAATGCGAGTTTTTTATTTGGTTTCTTTAAAATGAAAAGTCAAATTTTCATGCTTATTGTTGTTAATATGCCCGTTTTGGACATCCGAAAAAATCGTTTTAAATGTCATTACATTTTATATACTTCAAACACTGGAATACAACCTTAAAAAATAAAATTCTATTTAGAAAATGCATTATGAATTTTGATCACATTTATTTGATCCTTGCACAGTAATTTGAGCATTTTGTGAGTGAACGTGTGATTTTTTGAGTAGCAATTACATTATCTTGAGCTTTAAAGTTAAAATCCTTTACGCATAAACCTTACAAACAAATTTAAAATGAAAAGCAAATATCTACAGCCAACAGAGCTTTAAATCTTAAAAACAGAATTTTTAGAATTCTGTTCAAAACTTTAAAAATCAGTTTGGATTTATAATATAAACTTTCCTATACCCAGAGTCTAATTTTGGGAACTTAGGCCAGCTGCAAACCTGATAACATTTTAACTATCAATTGAACAATAACAGACGCTGTGGTGCCATCGAAAAGGAATATCCGTCTAGGAATTTTCGCATTAACACCTCAACCATCGAATGGGCTAGGTGGTTTCAACAACAGCCATGAAACTTTGGGACTGGCACAAAAATCATTACAAAAAATATATACAGTACCTGGATCCTAATAATAAACAGTAGCAAAATCAACAAGAGGGGAACGTATAAACTCTTTGCAAAGATATTTCTGTTTCCAATTAGACAAAGACTGTGTGCGTCTTCTTGTGTTTTCTGCTGCACCCATCACTGCGATTTGTATCAAAGCAAACGAATGATACAACGAAGACTAACAAACTTATAAAAAGTGACGTCATCGATCAATTGCCAAAGTACTAAGACGTTAAACCTAACTTAGAAGGAAGCGTTGAATCAAACAGACTTACCGTATTCGTACGCCTCTGCACCAGAGTAATCGTAGTAAACGCTTTCACTGCAATGAAACCAGGTCATTGACATAATAACACAAAGCACTCTGCACATGGCCTGGGACAGCTAGAACTAAAATCTGACACAGATTTTGAAAAGTAAATCTACAGCAAGGCCGTTGAATTTTGATACTGCAAAACGATATGATATTCTATAGAGAAAGCTCCAGAACATTCAAATCTTCAATTATAAAGAGAACGAACTGTCCATTACTTATAGCCAACCCTAAATCACTGTTTTGTCAAAAATCACCATCTTAGACAATTCACCTTCTAAAAACCATTGATGATAACGATTGCCCATTTCGAATTACTGGATAAGGAGTCTGTATTCAGGGGTTCAATGATAACTCTTCACAACAAATATAGGCAGGCAGGGAAGAATTTTCTACTCACGTCGCTCCCTCTGCGTAGGCAGCATCATATGCTGAGTCATATGTTGGGTCGTACGTCTCGTACTGTTTAGAAAAAGGAACATTACAGTCTCAATTTATAAACATATCGATTCTTTAAAGACAGTGAAGCAACAATAGTAGCTAATCTCCTAAGAAGCACAAACTAGCAAGTATGTTGATAATCACTGCAGTGCTGGGCTTCTATTCAATTCACCAAAATCATGCCCACGTGAAGGCTTTAACCTAAGTTGACAACCAAAATCTAACAGAACCTACACTACTTTGCCTTTAATAGATGGCCAAATAATAAACAAAAAATCCCGAACACCTAGAATAGTGGACAGATGGTGATGAGAGTTTGCACCCTGTCCAACTCATGCATTCTCTCGAATCAGTTTTCTGCGATTAAAACACAAACTAAGCTTTGAATGAAGTCAAAAGAAAATCTATAACTCCAAAGCTGTATGTGTGCCGGTTTTTGCTTAAAAACGTTTGTCTGAACAGTCACCGATTGTCTAGGACTGGAAGCATATTTCGTGTACAAGTAAGTACCTCTGATGATGTTGTTACTGTGATTGGTTCGGCGCGCTACAAAGCAAAAGGAGCAATGTTAACTTGAATGAGTTCGGAGCATTCACGCCTAAAAGCCCTCATTAATTTGAAGGGTCAAACCCAACACTTAATAAATTCCCAGCGCTGGTCAATGAGATGCGGTTGCCCCTGGTAAACCACATATTTAATCAAAGTTTAAAATTACATCTTATCAGGCTAAGTGACCATTCTGTGTACAAGGCATCTGTCATTGCGTCTTCAATGGGTCATCTTGAACAAAAGAGGCTTGAAATGCAGTAAATCCAAGAACCTCCAGGCACTGTATAAATTTGGCTGTGGCTGGTATAATTAAACTGAAGATGGATTCTTATCGTCTTATGGTGGATTTCTGCACGACCTTACAGCTATGGCCAGCCTCCATTGTGACATCAGGTTTAATCCTTCAATACAATGTGGTAAAAGCACCCAGCGTTGATAGTATATCGAGCCCACCAACCCCTTTAACTTCTGTTGAAAGCCTCCTTATCGTCCTCAATGCAAGTTTCAAGAAATCTGACGCCGAACGACTGATTCAAGGCGGAAATTTCATTTGTTTAGCTTAATATGGAATATTAAAAAGGATGATAACAGGTGGGCAGCTGCCATGAAAGGCCACTTCTTTGAGTAAGGATGGGACCTTCAAGACATAGTGTGTATACACACTCTTAATTGAACCTACGTGTCGTGTTCATTATCAATGAATAGAATTAATGGTAACAAAGAAGACGGTATAAACTCACATGTCCAGGCGCTTGCGCAGCATGGCGTGGTGCAGCCACGTGTGTGACGATCGCCCGTCCGAGGCTTCTTGAAACAGGAATGGGCATTCTCACTGCTGAAGGAAAACACAATGGCCATTAAAATAATAACAAATTTATCTAGCAAACAAATGAAGACCTATTAGTAGTGAAATGTGAACAGAGCATAAGTGAATTGAATCAGGAACACGTGAACATGACAGAGGTAAACACGTGGAAGGTGAACATGGCTGAGGTTGATGCAGTGTGCTATACTTGGGCATGTCATATGAACGCATCGATGCCATATCGACAGCCGCATAATATCGATACAATTTGGCCACCGTTGTACCTTCATTTACAGTCGAATGCGATAAATCGATACTTTATCAACTGCAGAAAAGCAGAATTATCGATAGGAATTGCAATACTTTTAGTTAATTACAAGTAGCATCGATTTCTTCAACAGTTATGGTATAACCTTTCAAGCTAGCTTGGGATTTTCCAGTGGTATCAAAAAACAGCCAAGAGCTAAAGTGCTCGTGAAAAATGACAACTTTAAGTCGGCTCGTGAACTGGCTGCTCGAATGACCCTTTATAAGAGACAATAAAGGTGCAAAGAGCTGGAGTCTGAATAAAGAATAACACCAAAGTTAAGAATCATGGCGGATTTCAGTGGACTTAAAAATGGTTTACTGGCTTTGTCTTGCATTTATTAGGTTAAAACCCAGTTATTCCCGTGTCAAAGCCCATTCAATTTTACAGGGAAAAAAACAAGCCATGGTATCTTCGCATTACGCCCTACTCCATAATTCTTTTTAAATTTTACAGTTGCAAAATTTTAAACCAGCACAGATTAAAACTAAGCTCCTGTAATCTAATTCTAAAAAACCAAGTTTCAAGGCCATCAACACAATTCTTAGGATTGGCACATTTTAGAGAGGGTTCAATAAGTTTAAAGAAAATTAAATTTGTTCATGACCATTCGTCTGATCAAACATTAATCATTTTGATCGCATTAACTACAAAAGTTAAAAAACATTAACATATTGAATAGCAAGAAAGCTTCATTTGAAACCTTGATAAGAATGAAGGGTAGCTAGTGTTCATTTTGCATTGAAAAGTCTCTATTAACGTTAATCCTTTGCGCACCGCGTAAGGAGCAAAACAGACAAACTGGACTAAAAGATGGCGAAGAAGGTTCATTTCTTTAGTTTCCTTCCAACGACGGAAAATTGATCACCCATTTTAATGAACGTTGATCGCTCATTTCATCATTTTTATCACATGCAATTCTGCAGTATTTAGTTTTTCTGGGGGGGGGTACATTGAATAATATCGGAATGCAAGGTTGGATATGACTTTAACGTAAGGGCTTGATGCTGGTAAAGGCCCTTCACGCAAATTCTTAAAAGGTTTGAATGAACCTAAAAATGTTGCATATTCATCCTTTAAGGGAACCATATTCCCGTCTAAAACCTGACACCAGAATGCTTGTTAAAATTGCACACAAGACAAGATTTCAAATAAGTTAAAGCAATTTTAGAATTAGTGAGTTACTTGCTCTCCTTCCCACCATGAATTTATGTTACTGGAAGAGCAAAGAAACAGAGTGACGTCACGATTAGATATAAACAATTTGATATTTAATTCCTAAACTTAAATGTAGCGTTAGAATTGGCAACATGGATTAGAAGCTGACTTTAATAATGACGTCACTTTTAAGTCTTACCTCCGACCCATCTACCACCACGATGAGCAGCACTTGGAACTAAACGAAATAAAGTTTTACGTCAGCATTTATATATTAATAAATGTTAATAAATGCTAGAGCATTACGCGATTACCTGAGAATACAAAGAGAAATCATTTGGTACAAAACATTTTTAGAGGGAACTTAATGAAGGGTTTGGGCACTGGGAGGTTTACTATCGAAGATAAAACAGGCTGGTTAATGAGTTGTGAATCTTGTGAAAGGAAAACATAACAAATTGGATTCATATCAACACATTAATTTTTAATTTTTTAATTTTTCTTATCAGTACCTACTCCGAGAGAATTTATTGCTTCTGAAAATCCCCTGGTTTGGAGGAATATCGATTTCCATTTCAGGAGCTTATCAGTTGTAATATTTATTCACACATGACATTAGATACAAAAAATATTGTAAATGTGAAGCATTTCAGTTTATAAACATGTTTAGACTGCAGTTAAAACACTTTAATGAATACTGGAGCTCTGATCTGTTTCTGTCTTAAGGGTCATTATAACCAATGTGGAAGCTTTACATGAAGTAACAAGTTGCATTTAGCATTCTATCTCTAAAACTGTACATTAATTGTTAGGCCGCTTGACTCTCACTAAAAAGAAGTGCTTCACGTAAATGGAATATGGCTTTATTTCTCAAGATAGATGAATCGATTTGAAGGAAACTCAAGGGTATCAGATAGATACCAGATGAACATCAGAAAAATTTACCTCATTTGAAATTCCGAAGATAGGAAAACAACAGAAAAAATTGTGGAGCAAATGCCAATTGGAAGACAAGGCTTTAAGGGAGGTTAATCATTACACTCCAGTAAATGCCTTTCACAAGTCTTTACAAATTGAAATCCAAAAATGTGGTGCAAGTCAGATCAAATATTGCGAAGACCACGCTAAGCCTTAGTGACGAGAGTTAATGTTCCAGAGGGTATAAAGTCCAATGTTACGCTTTGAAGTGATCTGTTGGACCGGGTTTTGAAATTCAGTCTGGAACGTTAGCTTGTTAACCTGATCAGTTTTTTAACTCGCCATGCAAAAGGTGAAACGCGTCTAGACGGATATGTAGTCTTCTCAGCACTCAACTTATATATGAAGTCTACCTCGCCACTTAATGTGCGTCTGTTTCAGATGTCCTCTTTAAAGCGGGGTCAAACATATGCAGACAATGACGTCACTGCGGTACTGAAACACATTCCATCAGGGGTGTCCAACATACAGCCCGCGGACCAGATGTGACCCACAAGGACAGAAGTTGTGGCCCGTTCTTAGTCAATAAATTTTTAATT
Source organism: Rhopilema esculentum (assembly GCF_013076305.1). Next base: position 1,187,924 of record NW_027019597.1, read on the forward strand.
ATTTGGTCCTGGAGCTATGTCTACGGAGTGCAATCCCGGTTAAAATTTTTATGATTCATTTTTGAGCATACTTTCTAATTGTTATAAGCAGACGTTTCTATTAAGGAGTTCAGCAGAAGAAGTCAAAGCTACAATCTAAGCATGCAGAGAAACATCTACATGAATTTCTTCTCACGTCAACTACAAATATAATATGTGATGTGAATAAACTTTCTGCAAACAAGAATGTAACATTTCACATTGATCACTTTTCATGTAACTGTTTGCGTAACTTGTCATGTAATTTTTCGTGTAGCTGTTATTATTGATCCATTTACTGTTCAATACAAAATTCGCCGATAATTTGCTTTCCATATTCATCTGACGCAACCGTGAAGTAAGATTTTGCCCATGGTCCACCCAAAAAATTAGTTGGACACCCCTGCATTACATACATCATTGTATTCTCAGGGATGGGAATATTATTAAAGCTTCAATATTTGTGAAATCAAGATTCGCCTTCACTATTTTACAAACGACTCATCAATCCGACTGGAAAAACATCTAATTTCCAGTAAATAATCAATGCTACACATTTTATTTGCACAAACCGCATGCTTTTTAAAGGAAGGATGGGACTTGTCACTGTAATATCAACGTAAATGGATAAAAAGCCAAGGAACTGAGCAATCAAAGCTTTCAGACATGGCACAGTAACATTTCCCTACCTCTTACGCCTCGTATCCCCCTTGCCATCGCAGCAGGGGCGCCCCGCAACACGGGCCTCGCCCTTCCACGGACGACCGGCTGCGCAGCTATAGGGATCTGCGTCATCGTCATGGCTGTCATTTGTGGTGGTAGAGGTGGTACTGTGTCATGATTCTCAAGGCTCTGCAAGTAGGCCATCTCTTGCATCTGTTGTACCCTTATATCATCGTTCTCCTAATTCACGATATGGATATAAACAATCCGTGTTAGGAAAAAGAACTACGGCAAATACGAAATGGTTAGTTGAGAATGAACAGTCTGTAACGAAAAAGTACCATAAAGGTACTAAATCATTTTAGGTTACATCGTTGAAATCCAAACAATTGATGATTCGATGGTTTTTGCCTTAACTGATCAACACCACGGACCAACAAAACTCGTTTAGCATCATTTAAGAGCCTAGTCAAGCTAAAGTAATAGAGGCCAGCCTCTATCATATTATCAACAACCTCGTTTAGCATCATTTAAGAGCCTAGTCAAGTAACAGAGGCCAAAAAAGCTATTTAATTAGATAATTAGAAACAAGCTGAAATTACCGGCGTCATGTATTTTTTTATCTCCGAGAGTGCACCTGCCAGCCTTAAATGTGCTTCTGACTGGACCCCTTCGACTTCGATTAGCACGTGTAACGGATCCGTTAAATGGGCGTATTTCGGATCACCGCTATCTCGTAATTCATCTTCCTGAAAACGAAGGAAGAAGCCTCTAGGTTTCTGTGGAAAATGCTAAGCATTAAATAAGCGATTTTAGGGTTAATTCTGAGAGGTTCTGTTCCTTGAAAATTTCTAGAGTGAGAGTGAGGCAGCAAAGGCCCCTATGCAAACAACCCAATTCAACATATCATCGTTTCAAGGTACAAGGTACCTTAAATCCCACTGGTACCTCAATTCCCACTGGAACCTTTACTAGGTCGCAGAACAAAACCCCTTTTACAAAAATCATTAAACTATTTAACCAGGAAAGCATATCTAGAAACCTCTAACTGATGAAATCGCAACAGACATTCTTATTGGTCTTGAAACCCAGGGCTCTAGAATGCGAAATCCAAAACATTCTACAACATATTTTATCTCTATTATGTTAATAAATTTCACCAAGAATCTTAAAACGCGCGAAACTATTCATAATGAATTCAACATCATGAATTGCAAGGTATAATCGGTAAAGTTGGTACCTTTTCTTTATCCCTCATTGATCCTTTTCCCAAGACTGACATCTTGGTGCCAGTTTGCGCCTGCAGCCGCTTCAGTGTATTCCCTCGAGGTCCAAGTAATTTACCGACGAAGTTAAACTAAAAAGGATTCAAAGCATAATTATAAACTGTTGCATATGTTGAAATAAATATGCAAGAAGAAGGGGATGCTGATACAGGTTCAAAAGAAAGATTTTCAATTTTGTTCTACTTAAAGATTTCTTCCGCTAACTTGTTAACTACTGGTAAGAAAAAAGGACAAAGTAACAACCCACAAGGTTTAATCTCCAAACACACAATGCTGGCGAAAATGCTGAAACACCCATAAAAAACAAAATTTACTACACATTAACCAGCCCCTCTCCCCTCTCCCTTAACCAATATTACAATTTATTGCTTCTGGACATATTCACAATAATAGTGCAGTCATATAGCTTGGGGGGGGGGGCGCGATTGGGTGAAACTAGCGCATATATTATCAAGATAAAACACGGAATTTTTTCAATAAAAAATCTCAGCAATTTTTTGTCATGACTGCAGACAGAGTGAAGCCCTAACGGACAAACCTTTGGGAATTCCTTCACGGGCACGATGACTTTCTCGCTCAACTTGATGACGTCTTCAGTGACATACTCCCCAGGCCTCCTGTATTTGCGACTACCAGGCTGTTTTCCTTGAGAATCTTGTGAAGAGTTTGGTGGCTCTGATCCTGCCATAGGCGATGTGGGTTTTCCATTATAACTAGTTGCTTGTGAATTCATATCGCTGCCTTCTTCTTCCGTTTTCACGCTGTCACCCAATTCTTTGACTCTTGATATTTCTGTCAAAACAACAAACGGTCAGTGGGATTTTTCAAAAGTGGAATACTGAAAAATTACCTTTAATGATTGGCCAAGTTGTTGCTAATCGACACCAACCCCAATGTTGTAGTTTTTCTAAATTCGTCAGTCATATTTAGTAAAAATGATAATCAAAAAAGCAAAATATTGCAGCTTCACTTATTTGGAAGATGATAAAAACGACACCAAGGAGGGAGATTAAGATAAAAATCCCGCAAGAAAACAACTTTATCCAATCTTCTTAAAGAATTGAAAATTAAAGTACATGGGGATGAAAAGGAGAGTTAAACCACTGTTGTTACAGTAAATATCGTGTTTTGTGATCACGCGAATCATCTTTCATATGTTGAATTATTGTCCGACATGGTGGCAAAAATTTCAGACATCGCCACTGGCAGCAACTGTTACTGAGACTCTTCGGCGGATAAGATGACCAGCGGGGCAAATATTGGAGGAAGATTTGGTTTTGAATAAGTTGCCAAAAATGTTTTCCAGTTAGGCCAATGCCTTTAGCTTCTCAAACTATTTTTTCGAGCTGCAGTAAATTAGAAAAAGTGCTGCAATACCCAATTTTCAGGAAGCTATGGTCACTTTTGAAACAGTTAAAAAGACATCCCTTTCGGGAATCCCAAAGAAATGACACAGTAACTGGACTGGTTTTAAGATAGTGGTAAAACTTCGACCAAGTGCGTCTTAAAAACAAGTGACTTGGAAAAAGGAGAATCCTGAGGGTACAAGGAAGCTAAATGTTATATGTTGCCAGTCTATGTTCAGCGATAGACACGGCATTTACATATCCGACCAGGTCACCTTCAATCCTGATTTGAGTACGGACATCACTTGGAACAAGCAACTAATAATCGACTTGTCAGAATCAACCAGCAAACATTAGAAGAAATGTAAGTAGGTGAAAGCCGTGTAGTATCTTAACACGTGACCGTATGTGGCATTCCAAATAATAAATCACAAAGGGGGAACTTAGGATTATCTACACGAGAAGCTGCTTTTGATGGAAGAATCTTAAAATCGTATTTTGGTGACATAAGCTCGCAAATTTCAATACACAGTCTCGAGCTGATAGGCTTAACCTTAATTCAAACACATCGAGGATTGGTGCATTCAACACATAGGTTTGCTTTGTAAAACGATCTTTCAAATTGAGGAGTTGTCTCGAATTTTAAGGCAACTCAATCTGTGGCCAGAAAACGCCTTCTTGACATATATCAACGCTGATCAGTTTAAATTCCTGAGCCCGATTTCAAGTTAAATTCCACGAATTTATAATCCATCTCAATCCTCGCTGCAAGGATTAACCTTACTAAGGGAAATTTTTCCAAATAACTCTGTGTGTATGGTGAGCACTAAATGTGCCTAAAGTTGGTGAGCGAGACAAAAACATGTTGTAGTAAAGCTGTATGTTAGTTAATTCTTAAACTCTTACTTTGGAGAAATTAAATTACGACCAAAGACATTGACCTTTGACACTGTCTAAAAAATTAAACAAAATTGCCCGTTGTAATCTTGGCTACAGGTCGAATTTTCTAGAAGACTAATATTTCAGCTATAGAATAAAAGCCTTATGGAAGTTGGATATCTGGTATGTACTCTTTTCAAACGGGACGCAGGCGAAAGGCAGGGGCTAAGCCAAGAAAAGTATTTGGAGAGGTGAAAAGGTTATTTTTGCCGAAAAAAGGGTGTGGTCAAACGGTGAATACTCTTACATGCAGCTTTGATGTGTTTCTCTTTCAAAGTTTATACTCTAGTGCCATACTTTGAAAGTTTAACTACACAGAAATTTCATGCTTGGCCATTTAAAAGCGAGAACGCGGGGACCAGGCAAGATTGCCGTTGGCTGAAGTGTTCCTAACGTTGGCTTTCGTAACGAACTATAAAAAAACAAGAATTTCTGACCATAAAAAGCACGCACACCCTTCGTGCACCAAAAGGTATATCATTTTTAGATACCTACGGCAGATTGATATAAGAATCGGTAGGGGGAGGGGGTGGCGATTCGAAAGGAGGGGGATGTTGAGATGCTATTGGCCCCGTTATCCCATGGTTGTTGCTCTGGCCATCCCGCTTTTGCGCAATTGTTTTGATCCAATATAAGGTCTTGCCACGCCCAAGGAAGCCTTGAGAGGTTTTAAAAGGAAGCTGAAACGGAATCCAATTAAGAATAGATATTTGACATTAAGCACCTTGACATTTTTGTGAATACTGTATCGCATACATCATATCGATTGCTTGAAAAATGCTTCGGCTTCCGGATTTCATTTATTAATCCTTCTTTTAATTGCAAAATAGATTAGGTTTTTAATCCTGAAAAAAAATATTCTGATCCAGGAATTGAAATCTCTCGAATCCATCATGCTTACAGCTTCAACTTCAAAGGTGTCAGCCGTACAAGTTATGTCTTTCAATTTTCTTTTCAGGAAAAACAAAATGAAATATATCCAGCACGCTCAGACATGTGATCCCCAGCTGCTAAGGAATTCTAAAGTTTCACATCCATTATTCTGCTTTCGAAAAGACAAAATTTAACAAAAGTTTCTACAAATTCAGAAGGCCTCACGACGAGGGGCAAGTCACTCTATGAGAATCTCATACACTATTTGTTGAAATCCTTTGGTTTTATCTGAAAATCCCTGGAAATCTCATATACAATTAGCAAGAGTCAATTGCCTCTTGCCTAAATGGATGTCCTATTACAATAAAGTGCCTGTGTATATGTTATTTGGCTTTAAGATAAAATTAACTGTTTTAGAAACATAAAAGGTTACTATCCTTGGCAATCAAGGGAATTTTCTATTCGATTCTGTAATACTCTCTTGACCTATTAAACTTTTCAGTATTGGGTACACTTTCTTATTTATTATAAACAATTATGCAGAAAATTACTCCTGGTTTTCCTAGAACATAAAGCTGTATGTCCTTTTGTACAAACAGTATTGTAAAATTTTCCAAAATGGAGTGAACTTCTGCCATATTTACTTTATTTTGGAGCAGCAAATAAGGGTTTAATAGGTCAATTATAAAAAACGCCATCAGGTTTTCTTTAGTCATAATACAGAACAATATAAAAGCCCTGGAGAGCACAACCATCTTATTATTCACATCCAGTTACAGACTGCACAGAATAACTGTTAAGAAAAAACTGAATGTGCAAATTCAGACCAAATTCCACTATAGTCTGTAGTGGCAGGTGTTTTTGTAGATGAAATTCACTCACAAGTCACAAAGGTTGAAAAGTTTCGGTTGAGAAACTTTAACGGCTCTGTAATTTAAAAAATTTGCAAAATTGTAAACAATTTAAAAACGGTTTTGCAAATTAAAGTGTACTGCGGTAGGATTATGTTGAATCAGTTTACCAAAAAAGCTTCATTAAAACAGTCTAACAAATCTAGGTTGGCTTAAAGGTCGCTCTGGCATTACAGGATTAAGGAAAAATCAGGAATTGTCATCAGGACACTTTGGTCGTACCAATGACAGATAAGAGAAACCTTTTCTAAATTCAACTCAAAATTCAACTGGTTTCAGCGTTATCTGGTGAAAACTGAGATATGTTAATGCTCAGAACAAAATATTCTAGGGAAAAGATTGCTTTTGGTTGTTAACTCCTTTTTGTGGTTATTCGTTTCCTGTAAACTGGCTTATTCATAGAGATTTTTAATCATAAAGCTCTTGGTGATGATAATCAAAGAAGACAAAAAAACCACTCAACAAGGCTATAAGGTAAGATGATCCTAAACTTGCATTGGGTCTTGTTTGTTACACACTTTTCTAAGGCTGACTCTATAAAACCCTGCAGGGGATGTTCTCTGAACAATAGAACACATATGCTGAACATTCAAGTAATGGTTTGGGAAAAGGTACAGGTAGACATTTTAATAAGCATAACGTTTTGACCACAGAAAGCCTTTTGCAATTCTAAAACCACAACATGTACTTAATACATTTCTGAGCCTCCATATGTAACAAAACTATAAACAAAAAAGGATGAACAAAATAATAGGCTTGAAGGTGTGATAAAGAAGCCTTAATTGGAAGCCACAGCAAAACCAAACTCTGTATGCTAAGGGTTTCATAACAAAACAATTAATGTTATTCTGGCAAGTTATAGATCAAGTTTAAGGGGGAATAATTATAACATTTACTTGCATCATTTTGTATTAACTGGCAACCAAAGCACATTAAAAATAAACCTCAAAAGCATTCCTGGTCTGCGGAATGTAATAACCCATATAAAAATGTGGTGTATCCAATGTGTCAAAATTAAAAAAAATGAACTTGAATATTTTATTTACTGTGAATCTATGGTCTGAAGTTATAAGAGTATAACATTTTTACAGAATTCATGGGAGCATCTTTTTAGAAAAGTTAGTGCTGATATCACTTATGACAATACCACTTATGATGACTCCGATACAATGATTATGAATGCTATTAAAATAACATTATTCTTGTGTTGTTGATTGATCTTTACAAACAAAGCATTGGGCATACTTTAGTTAATTTTTGTGAATTAGACAGAAAAAAGATAATATGACTTTTTGGCATTCTTGAACTTTAAATACAGTATAGAGATTAAACGTATTTAAGGTTATTTTATATGTATATTTGTAATGTAAGCTTGCTATAAGTAAAATTACAGAATGTGCTAGAGTGCTTTAAAGTATTCCTACAGTGTAGGCATTTTGAATTCATTACTAAAAATCATATTTAAGATTACTGTTAAAATTGGAAGAGAAACTTCAGTGAGAATGTCACACAAATGTCATTGATGATTAAAAAAGCTGATGTTAGGGTGCTTTTATGAATAGCAAACTTTGTCCTCTTCATGTCAAAGAACAAGGCACTTGCCTTACACTCCCTCTCTTGCATACCCTTGTGTTAGCCCCCAATCATTTATTCTGTCCTTTGTATGGGAACTCTATTACATTCAACAAACAATTGCATAGCATGGATGCCCTTTGAGCATGGGCTACTAGCCTCTTATTAGCCACAAACACCCCCCTCCCCCCCACCACCCAAAGAGAAGAGAATCATTCAAGCATCTCAAAGAGGGCTTTCTGTAAACCATTGTGGTATCTTTTCTTAATTTTCAGTGACTAAATGCACCAGGATTAACTTTTTTGTCCAATCCTCCATAGAAGTAGAACGCAAGATCAATTTCACAAAAGGAGAATTCAGAACAATTGTCCTATCACAATCAAAACAAAAGAAAACATGGAGAAAACGATAATTATCCGCTGTAGCAATAGCTAGGTATGGCAAGCAGTCACAGCTGTAATCATCTGAGTATGGTACAGCAGTTGCTATTCCTACAATCTCTTGACCTGTTCTACTGTTGTTTTGACACATAGCAATGAAATGATCATATCAAAAATATTTACACATATCACAGAGCTTCGACACTCATCCCCTTTGACGGGATATCCGAAAGCCAATTTGCTCCCAAGTGCCGATCCGACCCCGAATTAAACTCAAAACGAGAAAAGAAAATCTCATTTATGATACGAGATCTTTCACAGAATCATACAGTAGCGGTATTACGAGAAAGAGAAGACGAGAAACTCTACAATGCACTTGCGATCAAAAGCTAAATTAATAATTCATCATTACTGATTGAAACTGACTTTGATTTTGGTTGTTCTTTGTGCTCGAGGGAGAATGCCTAGAGACAGTCAAACGGCAATAGATATATTTTAAAATCTCTTAGAAATTTCAAAAAATCTTTTTCTAGGACCAACAATACAGCCTACATAAAATTGAGAATTTTTTCCGAAATTTCTTCATCCTAAACAGGAATTGCAGTCAATGACGATAACTAGATAAGACGAAAGCGAATCACTCACTCGCCAGCGGCAAAATTTACAACCAGCTCACAAAACCGAATGTGAGTAAGCTGGTGAGCGATTCCTGTTTAAATTCATGATTATAAACATGCCTTTCCCTTAACTAAAATGGTTGTACGGCAGAATGAGATTATCATAAAAACAAATGCTTCACAATTTCTTTGCGAAATGGCTTCCTCTTTCAAAGTTCCGTTTTGGTCCTGCAGAACTACAGGGGAAAATGAATTTGTTTGAGCCCTATGCTACTTTGCGGAAAAAATCAAATCTTATCGCGATTTCTATTAGTTTTTCTGAATATCTTCAGTGCAACAAAATAATCCACACGGCCATTATTGTTCGAGGTCGGGCCTAAACTCAACAAAGAACTCACCTCTTGAAAGAAGCCTTTGTGCATGAACAAAGGCAGGATCCAAACTATCTTTCTCCACCATAAGTTCTTGTAAGTAGGAGAGTTCTTCCTCCATTTTAGTTGTTTCAGGCTTCCAATATCAATCTACCTACAACCACGGCCTCTCCTCACCCGTTCACAATCCACAGCTCCAAATGAAAATATGAACATGCAGCATGTAAAGTACCCACAATCCAATTCGTTGCTCCGCAATATTCGCCGCTGCGCATGTTACCAAGGATACCTTAGCTCTTTAGAAACTGCACAACTCATTTTTTCCTTTCATTATTTAAAGTTGGTACAACGTCTAGCTATACTGAAGCTAATTCAAACAAACTAATTGAAATTACCAACGCTAAATATAATGTGAATCAAATATAACCGATGTTGCATGTATATTCCTTGCAAAGATAACAAGTACAATTGAACGATGAAAATTCTGAGATTTTTGTTTGAATATTTGTAAAGTTGGGTTAGTACACTTACGTGACAAAAGTATTAGGACGATCGCCTGGAAGCAAATGTGGTTAATCTTTGCCCAAAGAACAACTTAGAAAATTGGTGGAACATAACAAGATTGCTAGTTGAGATTTTCGATTGAAATTTTACCCAATAGTAAAAATAAACATAAATTTAATAAATTGTGGAAAAGTAAACTTTTTAAACAAGTAACATTTGCTTAATTTTATATTTTGTCAGATGACCTCCAAGAATCTAGGCAGCCGCTATTTGCATTTAAACTTACTGAAACAATTTTCCAACGAAATATCTTCGGATACAGGAGGAAATCTCAGCAAAATTTTAAAATAGCTTATTTTTGGTCTTAGAAGATTCCATTTCTGCATTTACATCAAACTTTCTTGCAGTTTCAGCAAACAAATGAAACGCTAGACCCAAATTTTTTATTGCTTCTCATTCTCTTTCTGGTCGCTTTGTGTTTTCGGCATTGAAACTAAAACATTTATTTTTTCCATTTCTCCTTGACATTTTGTTACTTTTCTATCGTAGAAAAGTAGGAAATAAATTGACTTTGCTAGGATTTGCATTTTTGTTGACGCCATTTCTAGAATCCCGCCAAAACAGCGAGATTTTTTCAATCAATGTTAGAATGCTAGTTTCGGTTCGGAGACGCCATCTTGCTATTAATCGTCCTAATACTTTTGTCATGTAAGTGTATTTTATTTCGTTTGGAACCGAGTTCCATCTTTGGCTACATCTGTATGATACGGTATTAAATCGATATATTTTGAAATATGGCTCTGCTGTTTTGAATTGGTAGTTTCTTTCGAATATTGGCATTCATTTATGGAAAATATTTGTCCATAAAAGGTGTATTCAAGCCGTTAAATGTTTTATAAATTTATATCGCAAGATAAGATCATGATAAGATATTGTAAATTTTCCTTCTGAGAAGTTATTGTTTTATTCTTTATTAAAAGTTGTACAAAAGTTGATTCAGTATTATCATGAGCGATATTTTCATTGCTCTTTCATGACTCCGATTTATCCGGCTGTTACTTTTCCTACTGTCAAACATCCAAATAAGAGGACAATAATTAAAATACGATAAAATGAACGTTTTTATTAAAAGAACTCGCTTAGATTCGTCCATATACGAAGCAATTCTGGCTAGAGCGTTTACCTTTTTGCCAGCTTCTTTACAAAAACTCTAATATACTTTTCTAATTTAAGTTGTTGGTCCAGTGTTACTCTCAATAGCTTAACATTCTTACTTTCTATCATAAGAGAACCAATTATTTGAATTTCAGATTCTTCTAAATTGGATCGGTTGCCTTTAAAGTTCTAAGCTTGCTTTTATTATCACCATTGAGAATCAAAACCATTTATTAAGAATAGCTGCTTCCGATTCTAATTCTTCAGTAAGTTCATTCATATCAGAACTTGACATCCAAATTGTATTATTATCTGCATAGTTGCATAAGTTGCTTTTGTTCAAATGCAGAAAAAGATTGTTTATGTAAATATTGAAAAGCAACGGGCCTAAGATTGATCCTTGAGGAACTCCTTGCTTTGTTTCCATCCAATCACTAAAATTCGGGTTTATTTTTACTAGTTGTACTCTTTCATCTAGATAACTATACATTGTCACTAAAGCCATAAGATTTCAATTTGGCTAGTAGAAGTTTATGGGGTAAGCAATTAAATCCTTTCGATAAATCCATAAGCACGACACCAGCCCCATCTTTTTTATCTAGAAACTTTTTCAGGCCTTCAATAATTCGTAATAAAGCGTGTTGTGTGCTATAACCTTTTCTGAATCCACAAAGCAAAGGAAACAGTTTAAAACTGATGTAATTGTAGTTTTGATTGAATATTGTTCTCTCAAATATATTTGAGGCTGAGGGCATACATTAACCATTTTTAATTCTTATTGCTTTATAATTCTCTTTACTAGTTGAATCTCTTTTTTTTGAAGATAGGGCACACATTAATTATTTTTATAAAGAAAGGGAAAAGTGTTATCATAAATAGATCGATTAAATATTTCAGCTAGTGGTTCAGAAACAACGTCTATTGCCATTTGAAGAACTCTTTAAGGGGATGTTATCGGCTCCTGTTGATTTGTCCTACATCTTTGGAAGTTACATTTTCAAAATTAAATTTAGGATATTGACCAAAAATTTCCTTGATTTTAAAATACTACGGTGGTTATCAAAGCATTTTAATTTAGCTTATAGTGACGAAGCTGTGCTTTCCTCAGACGTTTGTTAAACATTCTCAGATTAAGGTCGGGCAATATTGAGGCTTTCACTAATATTTACGATGTGATTATTCACCGTTTTATTGTCAGACAGGATTTTATCGTTCTCTATCAGTATGATTTCATTTGGTTTTGTATTTTTATCTTTTAATAATGGCTGGATAGTTTTCCAGAATTTTTTGCTATATTTAAAGAATTTTAAATCTAACTTTTCAAAATAACTTTTTTGTGCTTCTAATTAATTTAATGCAATCATTTCAGATTTGTATACTTCTCCCTGTTAGAGACTATTTTATTTTTGTTGAGCTCTCTGTTTGCCTAAGATTTCAGCATAATTAATTTTTTTATATTCATTTTCATGAAAGGCGCATTATTTGCTCTTACTAGCTTTTGCTTCGGAGGGGCATGTTTATCGAGAATAGAAATCAGCGTTTGATTGAAAACATCTTACGATACATTTTCTTTAGGTTTTTCAGGTAAATCGAATTGAAGATCCTCGTTAAATTTATCGGCAGACAAGGATTTATAGCATCTGTATGAAATAGAATTGGGTTCAGATTTTACGAATTCAGTTTTTAGCACAGTATAGGCTAGTTTATGGTGGTCAGACAAACCTGTCTCATATGTACCCGTACGGCTGTATCTCTTGTTTGTTAAGATCAAGTCATAGCATTTTGGCAGATTACGTCTGTAGCATGTTGGCTCCTTCATCAGATTATATAGATCATAGTTTCCCATCAAGTATTAGAATTCTTTCATGGCTTTGTGAATAAAAATCCAATAACTTACATAAATCATCAAGAAAAAAGATGTCGTTTTGGTTAGGAGGGTGATAAATTCCAATAATTAAGAACTGTTGGGGTGTAAGCTTAGGTAAGAAATTTCAGTGGAAAGAAACATTTTCGTTGGGTAAAGAATAGAACACTTTATGCAAGTTGTTTTGACCTTCATCATAAAATTATCTGGAGCGCAATCATGAAAGTTATAGAAATCGAATACTTTGATGTCAACCCAATAAATGGAATTGAAGAGTAGGCAAGAATGTCATAACCGCTTATTTAGAGGAGGTCTTTTTTATTTCATTTTTTGTAACCCGAGGAGAAAAATTGATTGAAAGCATTCGCTACATTTTGGTTTGCCAATCGCAACGACGTGGTTAGAAATTATGATTGATTGTGGTTTATAAATTGAAGGGTCTTCGTTGAAAACGCTGGAACGTCAGAAAGAAATAATTCAGAGAAATTATGAAGTACCAGTGGAAGTACAAGTGGATGCATCAGTTCAGCATATAGAGAACTTAAATTTCTTGGCAGCGATATGTTATCTAGTGGAATTCTTCGGAACAGGGTGAAGAAACACATGTTTATAAAAGTATAAACAGCCCAGATTCAATTTTTATCACAGCGTTTTAAATTTCGTCAAGAAAAATTTCGGCCTTAAAATTCGATGAGATCAATTTTTCTTGCCCTATTTCATCGAAAAAACCCCACCGAAATTTTAGCAAGGGAAAATCTAAACGAGGATTATTCTTCAATACTATGAATTCTAGCCTTAGTATTCTTTGCTATTCTTTATAACTATTATTTATTAATATATTAATATAACATTTCTCATTTAAATTCTTTATACTGAGAAATTTAGTTAATATTATTTAATATTTCGTGAACAAGTTTGATTTCAATGGCTGAAGGAATCGTGCATCACAACAACACGAAAGCTTTTCACGCGTTCAGTTAATTAAAAATGCGTGAAATTCTGCGTTTCTGCGTTTTGACACAATTCTACAACTAAACTTTAACGCTTCAAAAACCTTGTGCCCAAATTGCATTACGCCACTTGACTGACTATGTTTACACAAATACTCACAATTCATATACTCACAATTCATAAACTCACCATATATACACACTTCATAAAATGATTTTGTTTCAGTGATGTGTTTCGTGCAATGGCTTGTCTTCTGTAAACGTTTATTCCCTATAATGGTTGGAGGTCCCTTTTTGGTAGGTGGCCCAGGGCCAGGGCCCTTTTGGACCCACTCCTTAATCTTGCTCTGCAAGTAAATGCGTTATATCAAAATAATGCAAAACAGCCTTTTTGGTGGAATCCAATCAATGCTAGGGAAATGAGGGAGGTAGTTATATTCATATAAAGCGATACATCCCAGTTACAAGGACATTTTCACTCAAATTTACTTGAAAATCTTTGAGCTCTATGTTCTTTCACGGCCTGCACAAAGACCTAACCATAATACAAACGAATATTTTTGGTTACCAATAAAACTATTGTAAAAGCGACTGGGACAGGGTACCAAAAGGCGAACTATTAGCTATAGATAATTATTGTAGAGCTTGATGAAAAGATTCGCAGGTATATCCATTTTGATTTTTAGACTTCAAACTGTTATTGGCATTTCGTGTTTCTTTGAAATGGTTTTGCAAAGCAAAATGTTCTTTGGATATGTCACAGATGTCTTTGTCACAGATGTACATGTTCGATGGAAAAGGATATTTGTTGTGGACTGAGATTAACGAAAGTGCAGTCACAGAATATTGCTGTAGAGTTCTCAAGTGTGACGTCACAAAAAAATATATTTTTAGAATTTTGAAATTTCAACCACATATCATAAAAGAACACCATGAAATACTCCCATATATGCAAAATCAATTAAATTTGTCAAAAATCGGGTGAGCTATGGTCAATAGAAGATTTAAAATTGCTAACGGATTACTGTTATATTTGGCTCAGTTCATAAAGTTATGAACTGACACCAAATTGCAGAGGTTTGATGGGGCCAGACCTTGTGCTCATCTGGTCATATCTCAGCCAATTCGTAATACCTTTAACTGATTATGCAGATTTAGAGGAATCTCACGATGCTCTTTCAGGTTATGGGAAAAAATTAAAAAAAATTCAAAAATAGATTTCGTGACGTCATCACTTGACAACTCTAATCTTTGGTGCAGTATAGGGCTTACAGGATTCTTCAATACCATAGCTTGGCATTAACTCGTGGGCTTGTCTATTAGCTTAGCATTTATGCTGCTTCAATTCGTACAGCCATTTATTCTAACTTTGATGACCGTTTACAAAGTATCTGCCTCTCTTTCATAACAATTTATGCATCTGCCTCTCTTTCAACTTATATTTTGCAACGAACCTGTAATAGTAGATGGTCATGAACACAAATCTAATGGGGAGACGATCTTTTAATGTTTGATGTAGCTCCCTTACTGACTTGAAGCCTAAGAAGGGGGATGATTTACTTATTAGAAGAATGTTTCTTGTTTCTCTCCCCAACAAAAATGAAATTTGCAAACAATCTTGTGGTGGTACAAAACTTGAAAATTGCTTTGAAGAAAGCAAACATTTGAGTAAACTGAAGCTTTAATGGCGAGATGATTCGGATTATTGGTAAAGCCCGATCGTCGTTCCACCTAGCAGTTTTAGAATCTATCTACATAAGCACGAAAAAACCTCTATTGTGTAGACAAAAGGAGTTCGTTTTCACTTTAGGACTCCATTGGTAACATTCTCAATAGGCAAGCAGCACTGATTGGTCAACCTCAACAGTCATGTCCTTGCGCTTCTGATTGGCCTATTTCGATCCACAACTTGGTAAATATATTACCTAGCGCTGAGTTTTCAATCTTTGTTCTGACGTTTTCAACTCTGAAGAGTGTCAGACAAAAAGCTTTAGTTTACAAAAATGAAATTATAGATGAAATCGGAATGGCAAGGGTCGTAGCACTGAATCTTTCTTTTTCATATTTACTCCACGTTACCATGTCATCCAGTTCAGATTGAAATACTTCATCTGTCTACTCAAAATATCATAGCTAGCCAGGCACCTAGTTTGCATCGTAATGACAGAAAATCAAATTCGAGAGAAGTATGATAAAAAAATTGGCCTGTATATGAAAAGCTGTCCTTTTAGAGGGTAAGGTACTTTGCCATGTCATGAAGAGCAAACAAAAACAAAAATTGTACTAAAGCAATCTGGCATCGCCTAATCACTAAGAAACGGGTTGAAGCCAATCCAGCATAAAAAGTTATTCGAAATCGTGTAAAAACAGACAAAGTGTACGAAATCTATAAAAAACTTAGACGGACGTTATCCAAACAAAGGCCGTTTAGCTCACAATTGATTTCGGCCTTAGCAGATTTGAGGCAACAGCTAATTTCCACTGTTTGTTAGGTTTATTTTAATAAACTCTAAAACTGAAGCATCGTTTGTCAAATCTTGAGTAAAATAAATACAGCAAGATGTTTAACAATTCCAAAATTATTAATTATGCAACTGACATTGCCTTTCTGCTAACCTGCATGGTTCTAGGAGCATCAAACGATTTGATCCCAGAGCATACTGCAGTGGTTGTCTGTCTTATTGCAGAAGCTGTTGTGAGGACTGCTGAATTAGAGCTTCTTACTAGCGGCCATTTTGCGAGTAGGCGGCCAGGAATCATGCGAAAAAGAGGCTTCTTGCAGTTTCTCGTGGTTGTCGGACTGCTCTATTTAGAGACCGTTCAGGAGATTGGAGCGGACAACAGCCTTGAAGATACCGAGAAAGAAAAACCGGGTAAAGCAAAATGCAAGCACAAGGAAGAGTCAGTAATCTCTGGTTACAGCATAGCAGTCGAAAGTTGCTTTAAGATTGACCGTTCCATAAAATTGTTGAAGACCAAGTTGGTGTCCTCAGCCATACAATGTCAGCATCAGTGCTATGCCAGCAAAGAGTGCATCTATTTCGCTATTAGGGAACAGCGAACGCCAAAAGGGGACTATGAATGCAATGTATATAAAAAAGGCAATGCACGCAGAAATCATTGCGACGAACTTGAGGGTTGGAGTTTTTACAGAAAGGTAATTTGTTTTATATTTGTAACGTAATGTGAATCATAAAAAGCCAAATATCTGCATGAAAGAATACATTTTCACTATTAAGTAGTGAGACTGACGAGCAAGGAAAAAACTTATTGTGCTTTAAGTGAAGGATAAAACTTGTTGTGTTTAACGCTAATGCTTTGTATTAAAAGCACAATGTCCCGTGAGTCAAACGTTCAGGGAACAATAGGCTTTGCAGTGCGTTTATGGCCGAAAAAAACATTGAGAATCAGCCTTACGTCGCCGATTGGATACGTAACAATTGGTTCATTGTGTTGTCCAACCAATGGTAAATTTAAATGGCCAGCGAAATGTGACTGGGAATAGTGCCTTAAACAGATTGTAACTTATGTTTATCGTTTCGTCATAATGGGTCATTTAATGCACTGATCATCTGATGATTCCCCAATTTTTTGAAACATTATTTAATAAAATAAACGTTCACGAATGTTAAGATAGCAAAGGGAGCATTGATACCAAGGCAAATTCAAACACGTTGTTTCTGATCAAACACAGCCGGTGCTCGACTGTTCCCTTTTTCACATTAAACATTTCTCTAAAAATTAAACAATACTTATTTTTTGAAGGATACCATTATGGTAATTTTGTCCATACTAGTAGCTGTAATCTTTTTTAGGATGCCTACAACGAAAAAGGAAAAGAAAAAAACAGCAAGGGGAAGAAGGAGGTTCGATAAAATTAACCTTACTCAGTGACTTGAACCACATTTTTTAACTCCAAGATTAGAGAAATGTTTTTAACTTGTTTGTTTAGACAGTAGAGTGTTTAGAATTTTAGAGTGATTTAATTTTTTCGCAATCAATTTCTTGTTACTGAAACCACATTTAAAATGCACAATTGAACACGGGCTTGTCCCGGATTACAAATTACCCGGCTTTGCTTCGGTCAAATTGTACCGTAAGTGTTGGTACGGACCACACCACGTTTATTTCTTGATTCGATCTGGATAGTTACACTACCAAAATCTAACCCTGGTTAGTTTAATCCGTGTTGAACCCAGACTAGAAGGGCCGGTACACAAGTAACATAAAGTCAGCCTGCATAGAGAGAATCATTCAAATATCGATGTGTCAAACGAAACAACCTTTGTTTCGAGGTGTCAAAGTAGGATATCCATCGTACAAAGGATATCCAACTCTGAAGTCACTTAAAACTGCAAGCAACCGATGCCACCTTCAAGGCTTCTAGTCTGACAGTGCGAAGGATAGACGCTTATAGGTACTAAGTTTATTTACACTTTGCGGGGCTGTAATTGGCTCAACAGCACGAAAGGCCATGTGACTTGGCGCAAACTCTTAGGAAGACCTTGTTACCAGGTATTACAATTATATCGAGCTCTAGACAGACGGAGGAATGAACTAAACTTGGCTGCGTAGTGTCTCAGTTCTAAACGATCAATAGACGAAGCATGGGATGATGAAACAAAGGCGAATAAACACGAATTCTTATAAGGCTTTTCGCTCGATGAAACATTCCAGGATCTGCGATTCATAAAAAACAACTAACAGAGATCACTGAGCACCGTAAAAGCTTCTGCAAAGCAAAAATTGTAAACGCAATTGTATAAACCCATAGATAAGAACATAAGTTATAAAAGCATGTGGGAAGTTGCGATAAGGCCAATTTGATAAGGACATTATTTATCACGTTATCCAGGAAGGTTTCCTATTCAAATAAAAGAGGTTTTAATTTCTATTCAGCAGTGCAATGTAATAAAAAGTTAATTTATCCAGAAAACAAGGATTGGAATCCCAAAACGATAACATGCAAGAAAAGTGAAAAGAGAGCTTTGGAAGCAAAAATTCTATAACCTAAACCCTGCGAGTAACTTGAAAATTATCATGGAACAAGAATCTATAAAGGACTGAAAATGTAGGTTCATACAGACAGGTATCTATTGTAATACCGCCCAGTGTAAAATATGTACTAAAACGTAAGCGGTGATCAGATAACCGAAATGTGATGTGTCAGGTATGCTCCTTATTGCAAAAAGAATCTCAACACTGGCTGTCTCTAGCTTGCGCCAATACAAGCTATTATTTTATGAGTATTTAAATGCGAAATAGAGCAAAATATGACATAGTGCGCTTTCTATCAGAGCAGATCTGACAGAGGATTATTCTAGGAACGTCTGCCCACATCTTCGAACTAACTTTCGCAGAGTCTTCTCTAAGTGAGAACTAAGTCTTCTCTTGACACAAATGTTCACAAATGTGTTCTAATTGGGGAAATGATGTTCTCTATACCTTTATTGGGCTTTTTCACAAGACAAAAACACCCAAAGATGCATTACTTTGAATGATATGTTTTATTGTCAGCTTTTTACGCCTAATTTTAAAAGCGCCAAGACAACGCTTGAGTGGCACTTCCGTGTCAAAAAGGATTTCGCAACAAAAGAGGGTTGAGTTAGAAAATGAAAACTTATCGATATAATCTGATATCATCTTCAATACACTTTAATTACCAGTCCTTCATTACTTAAAAAACTAACTAGCAAATATCGAAAAAATTCATATAATACAAGTCATGGGACGGCGATCAACCTTCTGCGATCTACCGTGATTAATGCGATCTTTGATCATTATAAGCACGAATCAAAGCATTGCTGTGACGTAATTCCGAAAGTGATCTTCGATCGCTGTGATTTCAATTGCGACTTACTTCAGTTGCAACAGGTTGTGTTTGATCAATAAAAAGCTGAATACGATTAAAAACTAAGGGCTGACGGCCTAACTGTCACTTGCAAGCCTTGCTTAATCTAAACAGTTTTTGTCAGTGTTGGAAACGACAAAAAGGATCATTGTGTTAGCATTATCTTCACGTTCTTTGGAGTCGATTCATCGTTCAAATGCTTCGTTGTATACCGCAAAGCATTTAGCAAGCCATCTACTGTTCCATGCGTGGCCCCATGCGGGGATGGTTGTTGATCTTTCAAGATTTTTATTGAAGCTCTCATCTAGAATTCATAAATAAAACTTCCATCAAATATTTTTATCCAGAGCGGGTTTAAAATAACCTTTATATTTCTGTTATCTTAACTACGACACAAAAATTAGGCCATTCTCCGACAGCATATCACTGTAAACTTTCCTTGTTATTAAAAGTTAGGTTATTGACATAATTGTCAATTACACGAACATACTGAAGAAAATAGGATTCTTTGATCTTTAACAGAATATGAGCAACAGCAAGCAGATAAGAAGAGCCGTCTAGGAAATGAACAAGAAAGGAGCCGAGAGGGAAAAAAGGGAGGGACAACACTATGAGCAAATTTACGATATGCTTAAAACTGTCTCAGTCAGTTCCACTGATCAATTAACTGTTACAGCCAGTTCCATGAGTAATGGGGGTAGTTTCATAGGCCGGGTATCTAGCCTTACCTATTTCCTATTCTCTGTCTTGATCAGTAACATATGCTGATTTACCAGGCATATTTTATATCTTTAGCGATAAGTTAACTTCATAATATCAAAATTCAACGCTACAGATGGTGAGTGCAATTAGTTAGGCTGGAATTGTTAGAGAGACAAGACAAAGATGTGACTAAGTAAGAGAGGTTACAATGAGGTAGAGTTAGAGAGAACTTAGGTGAGGTAGTGATAAAGAGAGACAGAGATGAGACAGAGTTTGAGAATCAAAGATGATATAGTGTTGGAGAGACAAAGGTAAGGTAGAAATTGAGAGACAAATATGAGAAAGGGTCAAAAGTGAGCCAGAGTTAGAGAGAACTTAGGTGAGGTAGTGATAAAGAGAGACAAAGATGAGACAGAATTAGAGATATAACAATCAACTTACGTCAATAGCTGCATTTTTAGCAAACGCGCCAACAGGATGCACATGGTCATACAAAATGATAACACCAACCTGAAAATAGACACGACGACTTGATAAATAAAGGCTATCTGTTGTCAGAATAATCAGCTTCATATCCACTAAAAACGATTTTTACCCTTTATTACTTTCATTTTTTAACTTTTCATTTTTAGCTTGTAATTACTTTTCATTTTTAACCATGTAAATACTTTTATTTAGAACAGGGCCCTTATTGATAACAGTGCTTTGGCACTGAAAAGGTTTTACCCTGTATAAATATTTTTCTATTATTATTAATAATAACTGAAAAAGTGTCCAATATTTGTCATGCTTTTGAGACCAACTTCATGACCAGTGTGGAATATAAGGTCTGTGTATTCTGTGCCTAGGGGATCTTTGGTAGAGATGGCAGTCTATTCAAACATTGATGGGTGACAAAAACTGCCATTTGATTTTCCTAATACGTTACGAGCCAAGTTTTTGTCGCTAAGCGCTTTGTATTTTGTCAAATTTGCACTGTAGTAAACATTTTATGTACCCCACTTTAACACATGACTCAAACTTTTAACAAATTGTCACATATGATGAAAAACTCCATGTTACAATGAACACAATTTCTCACAAAAGTGCATTGCAAAGCAAGAAATTTTATTTCTGATGAAATATATGCTTGGTTAAACAATTGTCATGATAACAAAATAAGAGAAAACTAATTGTCTACATAAAGATTATATATAGAGAAAATTAGTAAATAGAAAAAGCAGAGTATGTTTTTGCTTGGCTTGAAAGGCAGGCTGTGGTGCACAGAGTCAGGCATCTGGCTATGTGGATATTTGTTAACTGAGGTTGACCAGAAAACAAACACTGAACAGCGCCAAATATATATATATATATATATATTATATAATATATATATATATATATATATATATAAATATATATTATATATATATATATATATATAAAGATTTAAAGAAAAACAACATATACATACAAGAGATGGAGAAACACTGAACAAGGACACAGTCACACAATATCTTAGGAAGTTTGAAAGACAAGACCTTCTAACAACAAACACACATGAAAGTGTTACACTTGAGGAGCACTGAAGTAAATTAAAGGAAGAGGCTTACCATAACTCGCAGGCAGAAGAATTTTGTTTCTTCATTTTGAAACCTGCATGCGATTGCCCTTAAAACAGAAGATTGTAAATGTTACTGACTTTGATAAAAAAAGGCAACTGTACAGCTGCAATTGACTGTAATTTTCCTCAAAGCTTTTGTTGTCTCATGTCAAAAATTTGCAGTTAAAAATTCCAGTCAGTTGCCAACTTAAAACTACTTAAAACTTAGTTTGCCAACTAAGACAGATTAGGTCAGACTAGTAAATAATTTCTGCAGGCCAAACCATAAATGTAGGGATCACAATTCCACAATTCCGACCACTGTTTTCATATTCATTCGTAACATTCTCATTTTGTGTTGGTTATTAAGTTTCCTCTTAAAAGTATGATGTCACAGCCTCTAAGTTTCGCGAAAATTGGAATAAGATGCTCCCAACAAAAATACAAGTTTCTATTAAACAAATACTTCTTGTTAGATGACAAATTTACACACATTGAAGCCCTTTCAAAGTATTTGAATTAATGTACTTACGGATTCTCTATCATCTCCCTACAAAGTTTAGCTAAAGTACCAAGCATATCTGTCGTATTTTCAATTGGTAGACTTTTATTCTGAAAAAAGAGAAGAACTAAGTAAACAAGAGGAGGTAAAATTATTGCTTTGTGTCGTAAATTTATTGCCCCATCTGTGTAAAAGAGAGGAAGAATTTTGATGCAATAACTGTTAACCCAAGTGCAAACTCTAGCAAGTGTGAAAGCTTTTTTGCAAATATTTCAAATGTACCATACAAAAAGCAAAGCATAACTGCATAGTTTTTAGATTCTTGTTCTGATTCTGTATTTAAAATGCATAAAAAACCATCAAAAAAGCTTTAGATGCAAATATCTTTAAAAGCAAGAAGTATTTTGAGAGGACTGGGTATAGAGGCACCAAGGACTGGGTAGGTATGCAAGAGGTATTGTTCAAGAAGTTCAGAACTCTCTCCTATGATTTAAAGTTCCTAAGAAATGAAATTTGACAAGTTTAGATAAAGGCACACTTTTAATAAGCAAAATTTGTTGATTTCAATGGTATAGGTTGAGGTGATTCTTTTCTTGCCGAACCGTCTAAAAATTTAGGTTGAATATCCCATTTTCATGTTTTTGACTGTGACAAAGCGCCGTTATCTGTGACGTCACAAATTTTGCAAACACAGAAGCAGTTGACATTTAGTACATGGAGGTCGTTAATTGAACTACCGTTAAAATAGCCGTAGGGGGCAATTTTAAGTCAGGGTACATATCCAATCTTTTTAAGCGGATCAAACTGTCCTTTTTTCGAAAGTTTCATACTATTGATACTATTGTACCAAAGTACAACTGAAATACGATAATACCGTCTATCAAGATCTTGGGCGGTGGACCCCCCCAGTCTAAAAATAGAAAAGGGGGGAAATTTTCAGAGCGCGTCTTTATCCTATCATTTCCTGTGTATCAGATTGCTGTCTATTGCAATGTTTTCTGCTATTGTACCTACTTTCCGCAGAGATATCAAAAGAACGTTGTTTGTGGAGTCATGCCATAAAATACCCTAGTCTAAAAATAGCCCAAGGGGCAATTTTCTGTTGGGGTCTATATCCTATCATTTTCAGCGAATCAAACTGTCCTATTTTGCAAAGTCTGGCGCTGTAGTACTAAAGTACGATTGAGATGCAATCAAACCATCTTTTTAGGTCTGGAGCAAAGAACCCCAGTCTAAAAATAGAAAAGGGGACAATTTTCAGTTATGTTCTATATCTTTTCTTATGTACCGCATCAAACTACCCCATGATGTAAAGTTTCGTTCTACTATACCTACTTTCAGGAGAGATGTTGTAAACACACCATACAGTTTTCAGTTGGGTTCCATATCCTATCTTTTTCAGCGTATCAAACTACCCCTTTATGCAACTTTTCATGCTGGTATTACAATTTGCACAATTGTTTGACTAACAGCCCTGACGAAGTGGTATGGTGTGTTTACTGCGAAGTTGGAACCAACTGCAAACCTTGTGACATCACTGATTCTTATGCTTTGTCACTCACATTCATTGTTTTTATACCCCAAAAACAGACCTTCCTGTGAGATTTTCGAGATAATTTTCCTTTTATATTGCAACAACATGTAGAAGTTTCATTTTCTTACAAAAAAACTATATGTGAAACTTCATTTCATAGGCACTTTAAAGGTATTTTCCTTAAATGAATACGAGCATTGATAGAGGCTACCACAGCCATTACCTCAATTGAGAGATAACACAAAATTAAGAAAAATTGCTCACTACATGCAATATAGAAGAAAAGAAAGTAAAATATAGTAAACTTAAACAAAACAAAGAGAAAACTACTCACATCAGAAACAAACTTTCCAGTAGCATCACTCAGGGTCTTTAGAAATGGCGTTGGATAAGCGTAAAACAATGACATTCGGTTGGCCATTTCTGTTGAAACTTGCAAACAGTTTTCTTCTGATCCATCCTTGGTTTTGAAAATGATTGAAACAAAATTAGTTAATAGTTTACACACATGGGCATAAAATTATGTATCAAATATCTGAAAAAAAAGTAAAAATATTTTCACTCTCGTAAGTTGAAAGAAATTGATGTGCAATAACAATTTGCAAAATACACAACAAAAATTTCAAAATGTATTGTCAGTAGCTAACAGGCTTGACTCACCATCCGTTTTCGACTTAGCGTCCTTCTGTAATAACTAAAGTCATTCTGAATAGAAGGGTTGCACATCTACAAGAAAGAAACAAGTTTTAAAATATTATAACAATAAAGACAGCAGCTTAAATATAAGAAACCCAACAATAAATAAACATTTGATTATCTCACAGATCTTCCTATTTATCGATAGCAAAATTTGTATGTGTAATGTTGCACTTTAATGGCTTCACAGGAACAACTGAAATGAAAGCAATTCCAGTGAATAACGTCGACCTAGGAGACATTGGGACCAAGAACTGCAGCCCCTTCTATCAGGTGTACCTTAGTCACACATCAGGCTCAACCAGGCAGTTCTATCTCAATGTAGCAATGACATTCAGTCATGGTGACAATAGGTGTAGGATTACATGCATACGCCACCACACACGCCCAATATTCCATAGGTGCTCTTGATATTACATGCACAGCATCACGTTTTGACTGACCATTCTTTCATCTCTTTCTCTTATTTTAATTTCTTTTAATTTTTCTTTTAAATTAATTTTTGGATTCTTTGAGTGCCTTATCTTGATAGCATATCCAGAGGGCAAAGATCCATAATAAGCCCCCCCCCCCAAAAAAACGATTTGTATCTGCTCAACCATGATAGATATCCAGAAAATAAACTTGCATAGCAGTTTTTTCTAAATCATTTCTAGAGACAATAAAATGAATTAACAAAGGAAACACCCCAGCCACTGGATGAACACTTTCTTTGTAATTTTGGATCTGCTTAATCATACTTCCTCAATTATGAAGCTTTTACTGTATATACATTTTATTGGTAGATAAAGGCAGCAACAGACATAAAAACTGACATCTAGGCATTGAAATATAACCAACCTTCAAATCATCAAACTTTAAAGTATAATGTAATATTTCCGCAAATTGTTTTGCCAACGCTTGGTGGCTATCTAGCTGCAAAAGTGGTTCATTGCGACTGCCACACAGTGAGTACAAGAGCTGCGGTAAAACATTTTCTGAAAGAGAAATGTTTCATTATATGTAAATAACATCTATTGGTTTACCATTCGCATATTATTATCATTAATTTGCTCCTTCATTATGAAGTTATGTTGGTCAAGAATGTATAAGATTTAAACGAGAACAAAGACCAGTTTACTCTGCATATTGCTAAAAAAAATTGTTTTTCATTTTTGATATAAAAACAAGCATAATAAAAAACGACAAATGATATAACTGCTACAAATGAAAATTTCAGTATCAGATGAAACAATGCAAGTCTTCAAAATAAATTAAGAAACTTAAAGAAAAGACTTACCTAGCTGTATAGAAAATTCATAGAAGCGCTTTAACTTGGCAACTAACGGAAGGACAGCAGCCCAGGCATACTCTTGCAGACCATCATTCCTTGGATTAGCAATTGCTTCCCTAATTTCTTCACTTGCACCTTTGTACTCTTCTAGTTCTTTCAAAATCTCTGGGGCAAGCCCTAAAACCTCTCTTACGACTTCATACACTTCTCTTTCACTTTCTGTTGGTGAAGCATCTAGAATGGAAATTTAAAATAGCAAAATTATTTTATATTAACAAATAAAAGTAGGCAAATCAGGATAGAATAATACAATTTACTTCTTTTCATACATATCGAGGTGTAATAATGAATCACAGGTCGCTTAGGGTCAGGGAAGGCTCCCCTACCAATATGACATCCAGCAAAGCACGAATCCTATCGGGATTTGTTATGTCCCCCAAAAGGTAAACATAAACAGCAGCCCATGATAAGTATTTATATGTCATATTATTTCATTTTTGATTCATGCTTGATAGAATGCTTAAAAATTGTATTATTACAGGAATTTATTGAAGCTTGCTTCCTGAACTTGAATCAACAACATCAAATAAAATCAAATCTTAAATCAAGATGACAATTAGCCAAAATACATGACATTCTCTATCCATTGTCAATTTACTGACAAGTGACAAATTTGCATGACAAATATGCATGACAGCTAAAAGTATAGTATGTGATAAACAGAGGTTTCACTGGCATGCAACATAAATAATATACATATATGTATATATATATACGAGCATATTAATTGAAATAATTAGAAAGAAGGAGAGGAATGCAATGACTTCAAAATGATGAAGATCATCAACTCACTTTCAAAGTCAATGAAGATATCAGTGTTGCCTGGTTCTGACTGCCTTGTAAGAACTTTTAGAAGGTTACCCATCCCACCATTGGTTTCAGCTGAAAATGATGTATACAAATTGTTCATTCATAAAATGATAAATGTATGAAATATTTCTTTAGTGTATATAGAGAAGTTAAATTAAAACATTTTTAAAGTTATGTTTTATCTAAAAAACAAACAAGGTGTGTGGATTCATTCAAATTCCCATTACCAAATGTTCAATGCTTCTTTAAAGGAAAATTTGTCAACTTTTTAAAAATGTGTGATATCTGTCTGTTGCTCAGCTTGACCACTTGATTTTATTTCTCTTGTCCTTCTTAAGTGTGCTAGACCTGCACAACACCCATGAGATTCAGTAGATGTAATGGACTATCAAAATGACATCTGAAGCATTTCAAAATCCAATGAGCACAAGTAGGAAGGGGTACCATATCACAGGAAAAGTAGCAATATTGCAGATAGGTTACCTTAAGAAAAGGGCAGATATTAGAAAGCAATTTATCAAATTTGTAAAATGCTAACTGCCTTTCTAAAATTACTTTGAAACGAATGATGAAATGTTATCAACAAATGCATTATCAAATGTTAACAGGACATGTTATCAACAAATTAAATATAATATATATGTAAGTAAAGCATCACAATAAAACACTTTTAATCTTAAAAGAGCAGAAGCAAACATAGAAAAACATTGAACAAGAAACATAAATGTTTAAGTGTTATCTAATAAATTCAAGAGTAATGCAGTATATTTGCAGCAATCATTCAAAATCAAGTTGGTATTTTAAAGGAAGACTGGAAAAAATCAAATTTGTGAGAAATAATTTTACTTTGATCAATTTTACAACTTTAGAGAGGCAACAAATCAGTAAAATATCAGACTTCACTTTTGGTTTCACCATTTAGTGACACTGAAGTACACCAAAAATGTTGGTAGAAATATTAGGACCAGCGGTGAAACAAAGGGATAGTAAATTACCCATTAAAGAAAAGGCATTTATAAGAAATAGAGCTTTTCATTGTGAAAGTAACTACGACTAGTGTCTTTTTCTGAGTGGCGGTTTAGCTCAAAAAAGAAAATTTTATCATGAATTCGAAGTGGAAGTGAACCAGACAGAAAATTGTACAGAACCAATTAAAGGAAAACGTCGTAAATGAATCTAAAGCCGATTGCCTTCCAATAGCACGACAGAGCTTTGCAGCAGTCGATAAATTTGTACGGACCTCCAACTTCCTTGTGTTAACAGATGTACAGATACCAGGCCATTGACGATTAGGTGACTTACCTCGGAAGCTAACAGTCCATGAAGTTTGGGCCTAGACCTCTTTGCAACTTCACTTTAAGTCAAAATGTACAGCCAGCTTCGAGCATAGATTAGAGAATGAGTTTATCACGATTTTAAAATGACCTGGAAATGCACAAAGCGTGTATCAATATCGGCAACTCTTTTGAAAGTGTATGGATCGTGGTTCAACTCTGCAGCCTTCACATACGATACGGGTGCATGGCGGAAACTCGGCAACAGGAACACACCCCGGCTAATATCCCACAATGCAATAATATCCTTCGCAGCGACGTTTGGAAAGGAGAACACACCCAGAATGCACCCGAGGATGTGGCAATACTTTGAGATCCCCGAAACAGCCCCCCTGACTAAATTTATGTGAAAGTCACCCATGCAGATGGCTAGCATTTTCACAATTTTAAAGCTCATCTTAGGGAGACAAAACATTTTCTAAGCAATATTGACAACACAAATGTTGCTGTATATTTTTGCATGTACATCCATTGAGATCATGAAACTGCCTTGGATGTTAAAGAAAAAGTGTATTTTATCTGTATGCCCAGAAGCAAAACCACGACCTTACCACAGGCAGAGAAAGGTAGATTCCGAAAACTCACCATTCTATAGAAAAAGGCTGTATCTGCCTGGATTCGAGGAAATTTCTGGGAATTTGAAAATATGGCTGGAAAAGAACCTATGTGTAAATATGTAGTGATTCAATTTAGGCCACTTTATACAATCCATCATTGCTTCTTCTGCATACCTACGTAATTCTATATTCATCATTATCTATGTTAATTACACGTCATTTTAACCTAATCTATCACACCATTGTTAACCATCGAGCATATCCTTTCCTTTGTATAACTCTTAATTAAGTTTGCCAGTTTTCTATATCAATACGCACTTTTGTAAATTATAATCAGTCAGTAGAAATCACGTTACACACTGCACAAACAGTTTGCATCTCTCTGGCTCCGTGTCCTCTGCACGTAAAATAAGATCGCACTGGTTGAAACAGCACGTTTGTCGTTTAATGGACATTTTAGTCAATCATCGATCGATGTTCCGATGAACACTAAATTGGTGACCACGACGTGACCGCGGTTGCTTCGACACGCACATTCTACGACGCTGTTTTCAACGCACCACAATGCACATGCACCATCATCAAGCAGAACTCGAATCACCGTAGTGCCAACTCGCAACAAGCGAACACAGCAGCGCTCGACTCACCGTAGTGCTACGCTACACCATTCGCATCAAGGCAGCAAACAGCATCGGACATTGTCTCACACGCCTCACCCATCTACGGCAGCAACAAGGCATTTCGTTCTTTGCTCACACATACGCCTCCAATCCATCGCAGGTTCCTGGTCATCCTACACATAAAACCAGAGATGCACATTTCAGGGTTCCTGGTCATCCTACGCCAAAAACCTCGGCACAGCAAGCACCACTCTCCGCACAAATTCTGCAAGATGTCAATTCACACCACAAGAGCTGGCAAGTAACATGCACACCAAAAATGAACATTTAATTTCGAACTCTAAAACTTAATTCGTTCTCGTCATTGCATTTTTTTTTCTCGCTTTTCTCCCTACGTATCGAATGCTTCACACTCGCTTGCATTCTAGGGAGGGGGCTATTGTAGTGATTCAATTTAGGCCATTTTATACAATCCATCATTGCTTCTTCTGCATACCTACGTAATTCTATATTCGTCATTATCTATGTTAATTACACGTCATTTTAACCTAATCTATCACACCATTGTTAACCATCGAGCATATCCTTTCCTTTGTATAACTCTTAATTAAGTTTGCCAGTTTTCTATATCAATACGCACTTTTGTAAATTATAATCAGTCAGTAGAAATCACGTTACACACTGCACAAACAGTTTGCATCTCTCTGGCTCCGTGTCCTCTGCACGTAAAATAAGATCGCACTGGTTGAAACAGCACGTTTGTCGTTTAATGGACATTTTAGTCAATCATCGATCGATGTTCCGATGAACACTAAAAATATGTGGAAAAATTTACTTTTACATGTGTAAGTAAAAAAATGATTTTTAACACAAATGATTTTCTCTGTGATAAAAATCTAAACCGAAAATACAACAAAAACATAGCTGTGTTTATCCAAATAGAATGTAGACGACTATCTTGCCTTGCAAACGTTTCAAAATACAAGTGAACTTCACTAAAACTTTTCAACAAAATAGGAGTCCCTGGTCCGATGTCAACCATTATACGGCGCAAAACAGATTGCAAATTCGCTATATGTTGAAAAATAGCACTTTCTTGCACAATACGCGAGAAACAGGTAATGAAAACTTGCACGGTTCAGGCTGCATCATGCTACCTGGAGGAGAAAGGTTCGTGCTATTTCCTTTTTCGGTTGTTGAACCTGTAATGAAGGTTATAGAAGAATATGAAAAAACGTAGAATTTTCCTGATGCTGCCAAGGGTGAGTTTCGATGTGAAAAAAATGAGAACTTGAGAATCCTTGGCTGGTTGAACTACAGAGCAGTTGAAATGCAAAGAACAAGCAGGGTTATCGTATATATAACATTTTGTTACTAGATGAAGTGCAAAGTTAGTCAATTAAGTTTATTTGCGACTTCGTATCGACAAGTTTATTTAAGACACCTCGTATCGACAAAGCCTACGAGAACAACAAGTCCATTAAATGTTGTTTCATGTCAATAATACAAGAAATGACAAAATAAATCATTTATCCGTCACCGAATCTAATAAAGCGCACTAGTCAGTTTAGAACTGGTATGATACAAGCTTCATAAACTATATATAAAATTAAATATAACTATATATATTTACATCATTTCTAAGATATTGCAACGAGCAACAAACATGTAATAGACATTTTTGTCTTTTCTTTTTATTTTCTATGGAAGACATAATCAAATCGACATAACGACTCGCACGGCCAAGACACAGGGTCCGACAAAATATGTACAAAGAATTTCCTAGCCAATGCCACCTTTGATTTCAACACACTAGCATTCGAGCAGGTCAAAGGCCACCTGAACTCTGTCATCTGATCAGGTCAAAACAATCCTAAAGACACTTTGCTACGCTATGGGCACTTGGTAATTGATGCAGTTTTCATACGTGTTTGGCCTAAAGACTTCTTTAAAAATGGCTGATGACAGTGAGATTACCTGATTTATTGATTTACCTTATTGCAGTTTGAGACAACAGTAAGAGGCAACGACGTAGAACAAGTAAGCGTGTAAAATATATGAATTTATGGCTCTCAGGCTTTATGAGTAGCAATTTGAGCTTGCTACTACTGCTGTTTGTTCACATAATATGTTAGCAAAAATCCGACTGTATTACTTCATTGTGATCTTTGTTATGATAGAACAGAAAATGAAGTTTAGGATAACTCTTAACCAAGTCATATTGGAGTTTATGGTATAATCTTGCCATTTTTCTGCGGACATTAAGCGTTAGGTTGAAACTTCACTTGTAAAGCTTTGCTTAAAACTTCTAAGCGCGTTCTGTTACAAGAAACAAGGAGCTAACATCTAGAGGAAATGGATCAATCTTTCCTTTTTAGGAACTATATTATAGTTGGGAAGTTGCTTATATTACGTGGCTAAAAAGGAACATTAAAATAAATTGGTGTCGGGAAACGCTTCATAAGATCTGTTTTCTAACACTTGAAAAGATAGCTCGAGAATTTCTATCACTATTACACTTCGAACAGTTTTAAAAATGCTTAGGCCGAGGTGTCTTCTGCCATGACATCGACCAGTTTCAAACTGTTTTTCTTTCTTTTATTCTTTTTTCTATTTAGATTCTCTAAGAAAGCCTCTTCTACTTTTATTCTCCCAAGAATATAACGATCATCTGTAGTGCCATATTTTATCCACATGGGTAGGCCGAAAGGAAGTGTCCCAAAATGCTTGTGCAGTAATCGAAAGCGATCAATGCCCTGCTTCTCACTAAGTTTCTCCACTGTTTCAAAATTAGACATAAAATTGTCTACAATCTTCAACATTTCACCACTTTTTTGATCGTAGCTTTCTAAAAGGCAAAAAGTACAGAGCTTAAAAAAGCGGTTGCTTTAAAAAACAAACTTTTGAGAGCAACGCTCAAATCCAGCCCTCTTTTCTATGTTAAAGGAACAAGTCGACAGCTTGAGGGTATAGGGTGCTCACAAAAAGCGTAAGGATGCAGAATTTGCTGTGTTCCTGGTTGATGACGTAGTTTTAATTGAAATGCAAAAAAACAATCAAAAACCTCAACAAGTGAGTAAATGCTCTGTAAAAAGTATATGGCAAAAAAACCAATTTTTCTGAACATAAAGTATTATTCCTGGATTTCTTTAAACTGATAACCCATCAAAGTTATCTAACTAGGTGCCAAGGAGCGTTATAATTTAACTAAGGACTTTCATTGTCTAGCATTCTGAGCAAAATGAGAAACTGCAAGCCACATAAAAAATAAAAACGCACGATTTAAACCACTCACTTTTCACAACAAAAGAAGTTAAACGAAAATAAAAGAAATTTTTATAAGAATACCTTTTAATATTTCGTTAGCTGTCTTTTTAGGAAAGACCCGGTTGCGTCTGAGGAAATAGAGTCGGATCAGGTAGTTCCATGCCATGCCCAGGATCATTACTATTGCAAACGTAACAAGAAGTTGCTGCAAAAGAACTCTGAATTCAGTTGAATCTTCATCAAAAAGGCCGCTGACCCCGCCATTGCTCTTGGTCACCACAGGAATCTGAAATGGACAAAGTCGATTGCTCATGTCTGTAAGAGCACCATTGTGAAATACACGCGGTCCTAATAATGTGGTTCATGTTCTTTCAGCGAGTTTTCAACCCAAAATGTCGCTGAATTTTGGAGCCATCTTGAAACCAATGACCGAAAGCTTATTTTTAGAATATCATGGCCTTGAAACACGCTTTGCTGTGAAACGATAACATTAAAAGTTAAAATAAAAACAACATTTGACTGCCTGATCATTCGAATGATCCTTGATCGAATAATAACCTCGTCATGATTTCCTCTATAAAGGCCTACTTTTCAATAATTTCAAATTTGAAGATTCAAACTTTCGACGATACAAACAATGTGTCTTTAAAATTTCGATTATTCCTGCTTTTGATAATTTCAATTTTTGATGAAATCAAACTTTCGATAATTTGAATTTCTGGCAAATCAAACCTCTGATAAATCAAACTTCTGATAACGCAAAGTTATGGAGTTGCTGCTTTGGGTTTTTCGAAAAGATTATCAGGAAAAATACTTCCGAATATTTGAAGAATATTAATAATAATACTATAGAATATTGATGATTTTTAAAGAGACTGCTGCATGAATCTTAACGTGGTTTCATGGAAGGTCGATTATGTCCCACAGAGTTGATAGAGTCAGTTGATGTGCGGACAAGACTTTAAGAGGACGGAATACCAGTTGATGCTGTGTACTTGGATTTTGCCTTCTGATTCAGTACCACACAGGAGGTTACCGATCAAATTGGAGAGCTATGGCAATCAAGAGAATATTCTAAACAGGATAAAGGAATTTCAAACATAAAGAAGGCAGAGAGTTGTTCTGAATGGTTCACCCTTTAGATGGGCACCTGTGAACAGTAGTACTCCTCAAGGTTGCATCCTTGGACCACTTCTATTTATGCTTTGTTAATGATATGACAGAAATAGTAACTAGCATGATTAAAATGTTGCTGATGACACAAAAATATTTGCAAGGCGCAATAATGATGAGGACAGAGAAAAGTTACAAAAGGACATGGAATCTTTGCAAGAGTAGTCTAGATTTTGGCGATTACAATTTAAAGCAGGTAAGTGTAAAGATTACTGCATTCAGGTAGAGGAAATCCGAAGCATGAAAATAACATGTTAAGAGAAGATCAACAAGAGAAGATTCAATCAACGGATTGCCAGGAAGATTTAGGAGTGTACATAGACAAAGAAATGAAATTTTGACAAAGGCAAATCACATATAGACAAAGCAAATGTGTTCAAAAGTTCAAAAAATCAAATGGTATTGTAGAATCAAGCGATCCTTGATGATATAGACAAAGAAATATTCAGAACCTTATTCAAAAGTTTGGTCAGACCCAATTTGGAATATGGCAACACTGCAAACAGGACATAGAGGTAAAGAAAAGCGTTCAGTGAAGAGGAAGTAAGATGGTACTGGAACTAAAAGATCCTATATATGAAGATAAATTAAAGCCATTGGGTCTTTCAAGATTGGTTTACCATAGGCTACAGGGTGATATGATTGAGACAAACAAATATCAAAATGTTTGTTTTGATGTTAAGTCTGGGTTGATAATGAAAGCATATGGAAAAAGACATAACACAACACATAAGATATAACACAGACATTAGAAAGCGTGTTTATTGTGACAAGGTTGTGCAAGGATGGAGCAATCTTTCAAGAGACATAGTAAATGCCAAATCATTGAAATCTTTCAAAAAGATTACTATGAGGACACGAAATAGTTCTGTGACGTAGTATTTCTTAGTTAGTAAGAATACTTAATGTATGCGGCTGCAAATGAGCATGTATAATGTATTTGCAGCTGCATATCCCCAGCTAATTTGCAGCCGCATACCATGCTAAATAAAGTGATAATTGTGTTTTAAGTAGTTCAGTGTAGTCCCATTACAACATGCTCAGGCACAACATCACCGGTTACATTAAATCCTTCTTTTAGGCGAATGTTTCTAACATTTCTACAATCTAATCTTGCAAGATCCATGCTATAATTAAACAATACATTACTAAAATGATAATTAAAACTTTGTATCAAATTAAACTGTAATTGAATCGAAAAGAACAGAATGCAAATACGTATTATGTTTTATGTATAATTTCAAGCTTTCATAGTTTGAACTTTTAACTCGGCCATTTGACGATTCTTACTTTGACAATTCAAAACTTGATTATTACAACTTTTAATGATTCGAGTCTTTCGAGCTTCCGAAAATTCGAAATTCTAATAATGCGAACAAATTTTACATGCTTTTGATAGCCTAACTAGCAGGCGCTAAATGTTTAAAAAATTCGCAGAAATGAAAGTGTTATGAAGGAAAGATAGCTTTCATGTCTGAAATAATCGAGCACTCACCTCCACCTCCTTGGTGAAATTTTTTACCAAACTTTGTATAAGATTGTAATTGACTGCAACATATGATCGAATTTGGGTATGAAAACTGGCAATCGCTCCTGACAATACGAATCCGATACCCGAAGTTGATTGGAATGTTTTTGAGATCTTCAACCCGTTTGAAGATATTGTACTTTCCAGGTTAGCTGCTTCGTTGAACTCAAGGAGAGCACCTTGTACCTCTCTTCTTATGAGTGCATTGAGTGCTTGCATAGATGTATTGTACAATTTGCCTATAGAGAATCACAGAGCATACGTATAGATGTAAAAGCGTTTAAAGATGAATCTTAACAAGAAAATAGATTTATTGAAAAAAGAGTGGAACTAGAATGACGGAGAGGACAAAGTGCAAGGTTTAAGGGGCAAAGGTCAAAGTTGACAGGGCAGGGTCACAAGGCAAGGAGCATCGCTTTATGGATAAAGGTTTACGGAAATAGAAAAGCTTTTACCGGTAGAATTCATGTTTGCATTTCTCCTGGCACCAAGGTAATACTCTGGACTCTTGTGAACAGCTGACACCTGCATGATAACAACACTTTGTATTCTAGCAGCAACTGAAGTCAACCCATTTCTCATCTTTGTACTTCAAGTAAATGTTGGACCCATAACGTTGTTTGTGTTATTGTTGTTTATGCTAATACTTGAGGTTGAAATTTGACCCACAAGGGCAATGGTTTCCTATAAGATGTCCTATTGTGGCGAATGCTTTGCCATTTACCATCCACATAGTACGTACTCAGGACAGGGAGGGGGGGGGGGCTCGTCAACTAGCGTATGTTTGCATACAGGGGAAGGAAGGCTGATGGAGTTAAAGTTTGTACGCAAAATACTTTTTAGATGATGTTCTTTAAAAAGAGTTTTGATCACCGATTTAAAGCTACAACCATTGAGTGGGGGTATAGTTCATTGGCGCAACCTGGGCAGACAACAAGGTTCATTATCACAATTATCACCGCCTATTATGGACCTTAGTGTAAATATTTACGTCCCACTTCTGTGTCGCTGGTTTCAGTACAAAAAGGTTCCTTTCTTCAAGTTGGGCCTACCGGATCGTACGGTGTAGTCAAATTGCAAATGCAGTTGGGGGGTCAGCTCAAAAAGTACGTACGCAAGTGAATGACCTCTTTTTCCAAAAAAGTATTTCAGGACCACAAGAACTAACAAAGTGGTTATTTTCCAGATTTTGAAAAAGCAACTCACGTTTGCACCATACAGCAGCGTCTGTTCAGATACTGAAATAACAGTAAGTGCGGTAGATAGCGAGCTCACAAGGATTCCATTGACAACGAGGCCAACAACGGTCCACGTGATAGCAATGCTTCGAGCAATCTCGCCTCGGGGAGAAATATCGCCATACCTGCCGTAGAGAACAGATTAAAAGCACATTAGGTGAAGATAACCAAGAAAGAGCTATGGCCTGCTTAGGAGGTGATTGCAACTCCTTCTCAGTTATAGTAACGATGTAGGAGATGAATCAAGAAAGTCATTAGGCCGCATTATTCGTGGACTAATAGCATGAATAATTAGTTCCTTTCAACATGGAACGCGTTAAAAAGTTTTTGAACAAACAATTTGGCATATATATTATGGAAAACAATCAATGAATTAACATCACATAGACTCACATCACGTGAGACAGAGAAGATGCGAGCCTGGCCACTAGAAGTTCTTGGCGATTTCATGCGATTATCGTACACTGTACTGTTAAGATAGTAGAATGCAAATGATTCCCTTCTCATTATACTGCCAAAAAAGCTCACCCTACAGTTGTCATGGATACAAAAGCCCACCAAAACCCTTGAAATGTTCCATAAAGGAACCGACCAGTTGGCATTTCTTCAGGATTGGCAAATTGATCCTAAAGAAAGAAGAAATTTGGACGTTAAGTTATAATAATAAGCTACAAAAGGTCAAAAAAGTAAAAATACGCTTTGATTGCATAGAGCATTGGATTGTATTGATGAATATCCGAAAGAACTTGAAATTTAAGAATACAATCAGATCGTTATTCGAATGCACGAAAAAAGAATCGAGGACGAAACGATCACAGAACGAGAGCCATAGAGGGACCTTGTGTCCATTCCTAGCTGAAATGAATAGCTGGTTAGAATAAATTTGAATTTCTCGAATTGCTGCAATGAATTTCACGGTGTATGCGATAACAAACTTTGAGATTTGACCTTTGATCTAGCACCTTTTGACCTTTCTAAACCTAGTGACTACAGCAAATGAAATGCTTTCATTATCATCGTTATGACCATAAATTTAAAAAATATTGCCATTGTTGATGTTTGAGTTACACAAAAGTGAGGAGATGCATACCGCCATCCAGATGAGAATGCCAGCCAACACAGTCATCAAAAATGTAACAACCAAGATGGGCCAACATTGTAAAATCGATGCTGTTATTTTGCTTGACTTTGACATCTTGGCCGGATCAACGACGACAAAGGCTGACACAGTGCCGTCTATCAAATTGACATACTGGTACTCTCCCTCAAAAACTGTCACATATTTCTTGCCGCTGACGGGCCCATGAAAGTTGGCATTGTCTGAGATCTATATCGAAAACAAAAGTCCCTATACTAGAAGTTTAATGACAGTGCACTGAAGGTGAATATTAGAAAAACTGGGGAGGGGCGTTTTTGGGGGCCGTTTTTGGGGGGCCGTGAGGGGGTATGCAAAAAAATGCGTTTCAAAAACAAAGAATTTTGTACCATCTAAGGGTACTTTGTCGGTAAATTAAGGCTGGCTCACCCACTTTGTCGGCAAATGGGATCTGGATTTATGGCAAGGTGATGTCTTATATCAGCAAAAGGAATCAAGCGTGTAATATCGAAAAGACTGCATCGAGAAGTTCAACCCCCCGTCGTTCTTGCTGGAAAGCCTGTCTCCATTCGGAATATCAACGAATTCCTGTGGCACAGTATAGCGCCACACAATTTCTTATCACTATTTTTTCCATTCACTCAAAAAGACGCATGAATTTTACGGTATTTTGATGCGCGAATTCCTCAACTATTTGAAAACATGCAATAGTTTTAAACCAATAAAAGTTACCCTTTCTTTGAGATCTTTTTCTGACGTCCGTTTAGATGTCTGTCCGTTTCTCGTTCGATCGAAATGCACGATCGATTTGCTGTACGCTGCACACGTTCCGCATATGGTTGAAATCATGGCTGGAAAAAATTCCGGCAAAATTCCGGCCACGGACTCTGCTTGAACGAAAACGTACGGGTTTTTGACATACCAGGTAGCGTAGAGGTGTTTGTTACAGAGACAGGTTTCTAGAAGAAATAATGTGGTGGAAACTATAAAGAAGAGAATCGTCAGTCTTACACACATTTTAACAATAGGCCTTAAACAGTTTAACACAAACAATTCCACACTTCTATCTCTCACACAGTTTTTAAAGTCAGTTAAAAAACTCTACTTAAATTTATCTCAATTTTGTTCGATTTGTAATTTGGTTATCTCAATCAATATGGTTATAGATTAGTTCCCTTAAGACTGTTTGGTAATCAAATAGTTATTGGGAAACAGATATCTTTTAGTTTCCTGCTGAAGCCATATCTTTCGTCCGCATTCTAATAAACTTGATTAGAATATTCTCCGTTTGTAATACTTTGTACTAATCCAGTTGTGAAGTATGCAAATTTTGCACAGAACAAAAGCTTATTGAGTTTTTGAACGCTCTCTGAAAGCAACAGACGGCGCAATCGACACTGTTAGCTTGACGCATTTCAATTTTTTGCATATCATTTCCACTTACGCTACAAGCTATATCACATTCAGTGTTACCATAGAACAAATATCAATAGCAGCAAAAACTCATTGTATTTGCAGCATAGAAATGTGCTTCTATTCAACTAAATAACCACAGATTCGCCTAGGTTGCCTTATTGACGAAGGTGTTATGTGGTTTATTTCAGGGACCGCGCACCAGTCTAAATGTGGGAGGGCTGAAAAGGGTGTTACCGAAATTTTTTGAGGCCACGCCCTCTAGAACACCGGAAAACGCCCCTTTTAGAAAATACTGGCTTATTTCTACTGTTGTTTCATAAACAATCTGGTTTAGAGAAGATATCCATAGCTATAAAAGTTTATAGAATTAGCTTAGGGATAATAAAACATAAAAAAAACACCTAGAAAACGAACAAAAAGGTTTCCCAGTCAAGAAAACCTGCTACTACTTAGGAGTATACTATTCAATGTTGCGTTAGACAATATTTAGAGTTAACTTTCAAAAACGTTTTCTAACGTATTATCGCAAAGAAAGTGGAGGGGGTATAGCTCCTGATAGCCCAATGGCTGCGCGGTGCCTGGTTTATTTTCACACATTTTTCGGCCACTCGACGGATGGCATTCATGTCTAAACTGCCCAAAAAGATGTCCAAAAGGCAACCAAACAACAAACCTGCAACTGTGTCCGGACTTTTGACTCCATCGCCAGCCGACGTGACACCCTGAATCGTCATCGTCACTTCCCAGTTGGCTTCGAGGCCAGTTACTCGGTACCGTCTTCTATCGCTGCCCAGGCGCACTACCGTTTTTGCCCCGCCTAATACTGCTTGCGAACCTTTTCTGGTCACCGAGTACATCAACTTCAGAGACAAAGGCTTGCCGTTCCAAGAATCAGCGGGGAGATCTTCCCAAAAGAAATCAACGTACGCTTCGGATATTCGTCCTTCTCCTCGTACTTTCAAAGGCGCTGATGAAGGCACTATTAGAAAGGCATCAAAATTTGAAGAAACGCAGTGCCACGAAAAGAAATCTCTGGAGAACTGGGTTAACTGTCATAAGATCGGAATATGAGGAACTGATAAAATATAGAATAAAATCATAAGGCGAAGGAACCTATTTATAGTTTATGTTGAAGATATGGAACAAAAGAAGCATCTTATCCTAAGAAGCATCTTATCTTAAAATATTTGATCTATATTTTATAACTTAGGTCTTAGAGACATCATATCAGTTAAAGTTAAAATTTTACCGCAGCTTATAAAAGTTGTGATTCTGGTTAACTCTCTCCTAGCAAATGCCGCTACATCTAGATAAGAAGTATTTTCTTACAAAAAGCATTATTGAATTTAAATATTTGGTTTTCACTCAGGCCTCTTCACGCTTAGATTCTCTGTTTCATACCCAGCCCTTATTAAATCAAAATTCCTTCGTTCTAACCTAGGGTTACTGTAAATTTTGATGTTCAAACAGACCTCTTTACCCTAACATTATCGGGTTTTTTCCGAGGTCAAATGTTGTGGTTCATATACAAAGCACTTTAAAATGGCTTTGAAAAAAGCAAACATTTACTAAACTAAAGCTTTTGGTCTGAAACACTTCAGAGTTTAAAACGTCAGAACATAGATCGAAAACTCTACGCTAGGAAATATATATACCCAGTTGTGGATCGAAATAGGCCAATCAGAAACTCGAGCACATGACTGTTGAGGTTGACCAATCAGTGCCGCTTGCCTATTGAAAATGTTACCAATGGAGTCCTAAGGTGAAAACGAACTCCTTTTGTCTACACAGTAGCGGCTTTTGTGCTTATATAGATAGATTCTAAAACTGCTAGGTGGAAGGACGATCGGGCTTTACCAGTAATCCGAAACATGTCGCCATTATAGTTTTTTGCACAATCTGGGTTTTTCAGTTAATGTTGCCCGATAGCGGAATCGCAGGTTTTAGTTGTAATTTTAGATTTGCAAGACCGAGGTGGCTGTTTTTAAAGCCATTTTCAAGTTTTGTACCACCAAAAGATTCTTTACAAAGCACTTTATATTTAAACATGTTGGCTTTACCAATGCCTCTTTCCACTAGGCTTTCCACTGGTTGTATCCTAAAAAGCACCACTTACCATCTTCGTCGGTCTGCAAAGTCTTCCACTGGAATGGGCCTTCTCCTGCTTTTGTTGCCGCGCTAATCTTCAGCTCGTACCTTGTATAAGGCTTTAAATCTTTAATATCAGCATATGTTGTAGTAGATGGAATCTTCAAAGTTGTCCAAGCTTTCCCACTTTCGATTAAATTGCCTGGCTTATTGTACACTCGATAAAGAACTGTGTAATGTGTGACGAGGCCATTCTGAGACGCGTATGGAACTGCAGTCCATTCACAGTATATACTTTTGGCAGATGTTACTTTGCACTGAATGTTGTTTGGCGGACTGGAGGGTGCTATTAAAGAAAAAAAGGCACACAAATAAAACTTGTATCAGGCTCATACAAAACATTTTACACCACCATCACAGGTATATCAAGACACCGCTATCTGCAATCCAATAAACAGTAGCTTAATTAGGCACGTAAATGTATGGTGGGGGGGGGGGATGGGGTGTGGGGTGCCTCTCAATGCAGAAAAGAAATGTTAAAGTCGTAAAATGTTAAGGCTCTGTAAGACCAAGCTAAGCACTATTTTATCAAAAAAACAGTTGGCTTATTTTTAGTCCAAAATTTCGCACCCTTCACCTCCCCAAAAATATACGTCAATCTACGTCCCTGCGTCTAATCCGAGTCATCATGTCAGATATCATTGCTACAAATGACATCAGAATCCTGAACATCACCACACCAAAAACCACGATGGCGAAACATCTTTGTATTGCCATGCTGATGTTTAAAGAGCACACTATGCGGTATGGCTATTCTTATTGATCATTGCTGGTCTTTGGTATTGTCTAATGCATGCAGTGCTTTACTGTTTAGATCACGAAATTTAAAGTTGAATCGTTGAAGAAGGTGACTGCCTCAGTAGAAACAGCCATATGGTTATAGCAGTACAGGTTGCACGCAGGTTGCACGCAGGTTGCACGCAGGTTGCACGCAGGTTGCACGTAGAATGCATACAGACTAATGCTTTGAAGATACTCACCACCCTCCATTGTACTAACATCAGTTAGGCTGCTGGGGATACCAAGTGCATCAATTGTTACTGCAGTCACCCTTATCGTGTAGAGGGTGAACGGTTCTAGGCGAGTCAAATTTGCCTGCGTGGTCGTGTTGGTGACAACAAGCGATTTCCAAGCAGATTCGCTTGTCTCCCTGGTCTTTCGATACGTGATACTGTAACCAGTGATTGAAAATGATGTGATTGTCTCACTGAAATCAGACAGCTCGATGAAAATCACTGACTCACTGATTGCAGTGCAGTTGACAGTTCCTGGCGGCTTTGGAACTAAAATATAATCAGTAAGAAATCACTGCAATGAACAATGATTGAAATGATCATGATAGAATGAATAAGTAGCGAAATCAGTGTTTTAACTGTTTGTATCGATACAGGTTTCAGCTCTGCGATCTAAACATAAGGGGCAACACAAGTGAGGCGGGGGCAAATGGGTTAAGTGTCATGAGCAGGGACCAAAGTCAATAGTCACGCAAGATCAGAAAGCTAGAGTCACGTATTGAACATGTAAAGATATCAATGCCATCAAGGCTTAGAAGCGAAACGAGAAAAGACTCACTTTGGTCAGTTTTGATCTGAAACTCCGAAAGAGGCATTGTGGTTAGAATTCTGTTCTCCTGTAATGACGTAAGCAGCGTCACAAGTTCAAGACGGGTTATTTCAGTGTAGTTGATTGTGAAGTTTGCAATTACGCTCCCGGGCCTAAAAATCGAATTGCAAAATTTTATAGAAAGCCACCTCTTTTACAAAGTTTCTCATTTCAAGGCAATGACTTGATGGCAGGAAAATGCGAACAAAAATTCAAGAAGACACTTTCTAGAGTATAAAATATCAAATGCTGCGAACGGTGATATCTGTATGCAGTTAAAGGAAGAGAGAAAAAGTGAATAAGAAGAAGAATGACACGTCTGATTGGTTAATTGTGGCAATCGGTGACCTCTTGCCATCTTCACATGTAAACAAAGAATCCACGAAAGAAAGCGAAAATTTTTTTTCAACACGATCAGGTCTT
Organism: Rhopilema esculentum; assembly: GCF_013076305.1. Next base: position 1,230,785 of record NW_027019597.1, read on the forward strand.
TTCGTTTTTATGCCGAGAAATTTCAAATGTGAAACATTGTAGAGCAACATTTATTTGAAAACCAGAGGGCAACTAAACATAGCGACAGCCATTCGTGTGTCATCAAAGACTAGAAAAATTTATTTCTTAAACTCTTTGAATAAGGTTATGAATTTATTATGAACATAAAAACAATGATCAATGGAAAGAAATCACGTGTCATTAGGACAAAAATGTTTTTGCTGGGGAAAAAATTTGTTAGGGCAAATTTGTGAAATCTGCTGCTATTTGACAAACTAACCTTTCAAGATAGGTCATTACAGATTTTAAATGAAACAAAAATAGAGATCATGCGTTGAATAAATGTGTGCACAGTTTCAACAAATAGGCTGAGGCCAAGAAAGTATCATGTATCAGTAATGTTGACACAGTAGCCTGAAAAGTAGGCTCAGCTGTTGCAAAGTTTATCGGCAATAATCATTTTTATATGGTTTTATTGTAAACGTAAGAAAGTTACCACACTCATAACAGAGCAAACTTTGGCCGACTACTTCGGCCGACCACCTAAGCCGACCAGCTAGGCCGACCACTTAGGCCGACCACCTAGGCCAACCACTTCGACCGAGCAGCTAGGCCGACCACCTAGGCCGTTTAAGGGACCGCAAACAGGAATCTAAGTGGAGCAATTCTCTTTTATGTAAACGAGGTCTTTAGAAATCATAGCAAAAAACTTTAGAATCATAAAAAAGGATTTGCTGACCTGAAAAAGTGAACTTCAACATCAAGCACGTGGTTCTCATTCTCCGGATAAAGCTTGTTTACCTGCAAAAAAGTTAATGAGAGATTTCAAATCAAGTTAACAAATACGCGAACAGCAAAAGGATAAATGTCAAAATTATGCATAATTGGTACAGATGTTACCTGGGTTAGAACTTGGTGTAGAAATGTTTCTCGATTTTAAGCTTCCCAATATTTGATACAAAGCAACAAGGGTTAGCGACGCGTTATCAGATTTAAATTGTGGCACCATGCCAACTCTTATCAGAAAATAACGCTAGATTTACAAAAATTATTCTTAATTTCAAATCAAAGCTATCCTGTCTGAAATAAGGCTAGCGCATGCGCAGAATAGAATGACCAGTATGTTTGTTGAATATAATATTATACTGACAAAACCAACGCAATTAAATAATGATAAAATATATAAATATATTTATATGTAGTTATGTTTATGTAAAATATATGTAGACCATATATGTAGATTTATTGAAATCATCATTGCCAACTTAGAAAGTAACCAATTAAGTATTTTTAAATATTGACGTCATTGTTAACCTTTTGGCCTAAGTAAATAGCCACACGTGCGGATGTAACGTATTTGCATTCAGTTACGCTATACAGCGGACTACTAATCAATGAAAAAAATGTTTTTTTTTTCAAAAAATATGAAAATTATGCCAAAATTATGCTAAATGACGACTTTTGGCCAAAATCATGCTAAAAGCATAATATTATGCTAGCTCTTGTCACACTTGATTAACGTCCAAGTTTAAACAGCCAACTTTGATTTCAACCCGGAGAATTCTTGATAGGAGCTATGAAGAACAGTCCAGGCAAAAGGATTTCAGTAATCACAAAAATAACACAAATCATTTCAGCTCTTTTTTGAAAGATTTCAAAACTTCTGTTCATGAACAAGAGTGATCACATATCTTGACTCTAGGCTACTACTCTAGACTATGAATAATAAAAAAATGTTGATCTGCTGTCTTAAAGCTTCCAGGCATACTTTTGAAACGACGATTGCTGGAGTCCAGTTGCCCGTTTACATAGCTGTATCATACGTATTGAGATGTTGATGTCAGGTTAGAAATTCATTTAATAAAGTCTTCTCGTTTCAGTATCACACATCTGTTCAAATATTTATGACATAAATATGCAGTTGATCTGGTTCTTTACATTTGCAAGTTTTGAATTAGAAAAAGTAAAGAGCAAAGGATTATGAATGAAGTACTTACATTGTCGGCTATCTTTCTTTGCAGCTGACCATAGGCAGGTGTAGATTTATTCCGAAGATCTTCAGTGAATGTTTCGTTAGTAAACTTGATCATAACCCCTAAACTGACAGCTGGTGGGAAGAATAGCACGTGGATTAGAATGATAAGGGTGAGCTAAATGCATAGTCAAAACAGAGATATAATAGACGCAGTCCGACAAACGAGACAAGGATGAAGAATAACACAGGCACCGCGGAGCAGAGTAATAAACCAACAATAAACCTCTTTTTACACGGGTCTAGCCCCCCTTCATTTTTTTAGACCCACCATTTTTCTGAACGCTCCGCGGTGCCTGTTAACAGTAAATTAGAAAAGGGAAGATTACGAGGCACTTAATACGAACTGTGAAACAAATAGGTTTGATCCAGTCGCTTGGTAATGAACACGTTTATCGGTAGGCAAACAGCTACAATGCCTGCCAAAAATTATGGAACACTGACATAAATTTTGAATGTCAAAGTCAACTATCCCCCCGCCCCTCTCCAAAGGCGCAATGTTTGTTTACCATAGAAAAGCGTAAAAGGTTTTGAATTTTCTGCTTTTGAGTTACTTGTACGATATTGGTTTACACAATCAACATTGTTTAAGGAGGGGAGGGGGGTAGGGTTGGTTTACACAATCAACATTGTTTCAGGAGAGGGGAAGGGATTTGAAGTGGCGATATTTTCTGGATCCAAAATAAAAGATACATGATACAACGCAAACTTGTGGGTGTTTCAAGTCTTTTTGGTAGGTATTGTATAAACAAACAAAGGATAGAAGCAAATAAGTTTGATCCTCGTCGCTTGTCATTTAAAACGTGTATTGATAGACAAACAACTATAAACAAACAAAGAGAAGTTTTACACAGCAGACTTTATATCTCACGTTTGCATGGATGTGAATTGCAAGCTCTCTCTCTTTTCCGTTCCCCGATGCAGTATGTGCCGTTGTACTGTGGCTTTGGATTGTCACAAAACCTGATCTTCTCCTCTGTCCCATTGTTGCATGGTCTGTTACAAAGTGACCATCTCCCCCACTCACCCCACATTCCGTGAACTAAATGAAAATAGAAAAAAAATTATTTTTCATATATGTTATTCATTTTAGATAAATCTAAACAAATCAAGTCTTGAAATTTTATTGGCTTAGTTCACAAAATTGTCCTAGTCTCTTTAACTGATGATAGCTATTTCGGTTAAAATCTGATCAAATTGGACAGAAAGAATGACAAGTGAGGAAGTATAACGAAGGATTGGAGAGAACAGAACATTAATCTCAATCATGTATAACCGGCAGAAGAAGTGGATTGGTCACATTATGAGACACCAGAGACTACTATGGGATTTCATCGAAGGAAAGATAAACGGCAAAAGGAGCAGAGGAAGGAAGGGAATGACATTGTTCGATCATTGGTGTAAGAAAGAAAATGGCAGAACTGAAACATATGAAGAAATCAAGCGTAGAGCTGAAGATCGTGATGGTTGGCGCGTGTGGCGCTGAACCTGCCTCGCGGCAGACAACCAAGAGGTAGAAGAAGGAGCTACATCAGAATTCAAAGCAATGCAAATTTCTAGAATCAATATTTCATGCTTCTATTCATACTTTTATTTATCAAACAGATACGATTCATCTTCACATTACTCAGTTTATAGGTTGGCTATTTTCTCTGAGCAAAAATAATCACTTTGGTTGGAAAAAAATGTTGCTTTATAAAGCTGAATTCACACTGGACGCGTCACGGCGCGGCGCGTCATGACGCTGACCAAATATGGTTAGCATTTTCGGCAGCTATGCGCACGCAGCGCGTTTTTTCAGCCACGCGTCACCGAGCGTCAAAGTTAAATAAATTTAACTTTGACGCTCGGTGACGCTTCAGAACAATAGAAAACCTAGAGAATAAACGAGGAGCCAGACGACATGACAGCCAGAAACGTAAACAAGGAGCTTCTGAAATAGGCCATTATAAAACTGTATTGCTTGTACGGTGAAGTATATTTTGATGAGTCTCTCTGATGAAAGCATCGGGGGGCTAAATTCTGAAAGTAACAAAAACAAATCACATTTATTAGTTTGTGATAAGTAACAGTATTATTCGTGTTTAGTGTCTTTGTCTATAAAGTTGCCTCGTTGATGTTCAATTCAACAATGATGTTGAGTCATTGTATGTTCCGTTTTGGTAAAAAAATATTTCAATCACTCTCCGTTTAGCTTTCAATACCTCCCAAAGGTGTACTTCCGAGGAATTTAATTCATGGAAATTTTGGGGAGTGTTGATAAAAATAAGCTGTTTAATTTTCCCTCGAATTTTGGCAGGAAGGGAAACCCCATGAATCTGTAAAGCCAAACATTTTGCTAATTGTAGTAGACCTTCCAAATCTTTAATATCAATAAAAATTTCGGTTCTATAATGAATGCTTGAAGAGAATCGTCTTTCTGTCAAAACATTGGCCAACCTCTCGAACCGAAATGTTAAAGAAACCGCACGAGACTTAGAATACCTCATTTTTTGGCCAAGATGCTGTTTTTGATATACCGTTTCATCCGTTTCTGTAGCAAACTTAAATGTCCAGCTTGACTTTGCAATGCAAGGAATACAGTACAACTTGTCAAGAATTTTGCAAGTTTGCTGTGAACAGCATGGGAAAACAGAAAACACGCCGCTCGATGACGCATCGTGTGTGAATAGCATGAAGAAGTACATGACGCGACGCTCGATGACGCTCAGTGACGCGCCGCGCCGTGACGCGTCCAGTGTGAATTCAGCTTTAGGCAGAAATATTTTCATAGTTAGTAAAAACTGTTTTAAATGATCTCTTTCAGAAAAAGAAAGAAAAGGTTGTATCGAATTCGAGGGCAATTACCAGACTTTGAGAGCAGCTGATTTGACACATTTGATTTTGTCCTTGGTGGTTTTGCATGTTAACTAAAAGCTTATTAAAAGTCGTTCTGAAAGAACTTCCAGTTTATAGGCGATCAACAAACACTAAAGTAGCTTCAGCCTGGCGGGTCCACTTTCGTTGTCAAGTGTTAGCACCCGTGTCTTAAATATCTTCGAGAAAGGGGTACAATTTTGTCATATATCTAGGATAAAGAAAATAGAAACAAGGATGCATGATATGGGAATCCTAATAAAGTTTCTAATTTTCCTTTGTTTGCCTTGTTTCAACTACCTGATTTCAGGAAATAGGGTATAAATTTTTCTTTGGCTTCAAAGAAAAGGGGGAATCAAATTGGAATCAAATATCAGAGATAAGGGTCAGATTTCTAGACCCCAAGACACGGGTGCTTACACTTGATAGTGTGAGATGACCCACCGGGAGCTTCAGCCATTTGTCGAACAACTACTGGCCAATCAACAAACGTGCAAGTATTCTGCTTAATGATTGGTTAATTTTGATTGACAGATGTCAAATATAGATTGACAGATCTCTGTTGACTGCCTTCAAAGTGGCGTTACTAATGATGCTTTTGACATTTGGCTTTCTCGGAGGCAATGAATAAGTTTAAATTTGGTTCGGAATACAGAATGAGTGGTATGACATTTTTGACAACTTATTCATGTAGAATAGTTTTGACAGTTATGGAAATTCAATTTCAACATTCGGAAGGAATCATACCTGGACAAATCTGAAAACTGCAACCCTCAGAGGCAAAACGTTTCCCATCGCAGTCCATTCCACCGTAGCGAGGTTCGGGGTTTGTGCAGTAACGGTAGCGAAACCTCATTCCTCCTCCGCAGGTTACGTTGCATTGCGACCAGTCAGTGAATTCAGTCCAGCCACCATTGACTTAAAAAAAGAAAAACAGTGTATCAAACATATTACAAACATTGTATCTAAAAACGTCACAACACATATCTATGCTAATAATAAACAATTTGTATTTACAATTTATGATAAAATATTGCAATACATTACAAGAGATTATAAGTCAAATGAAATTTAATCTAGAAGAAATGTCTTACACAGTCAACAGTCACATTCAAGTTTATGGGGGCTTAATTACGTTTTTAGGTCTATGATTGGGAATCTCACATAATGTCAGGTTATGTTGACCACCGCTAGATTACAATAATAAACTGGGTTGGATAACTTAATAGGTTTGAGGTACGGGGATCATCATTTGTGCCATCATTTAGGGGCACCTTATTTGTGAAAAGTGCAGAATTATTGGTAACAGTTTTTGAAATATGTGCGGGTTTATGGGTACCAGAATTTACGGTAAATATTAAAGACCGTGAAACTTACCTGGACAGTGCTTGGTGAAACAAGACGTTGTGTCAATATTTTGACCAAGACATTGCTTCTTACAGGTTCTGTATCTTGATTTTGTGCCAACACCACAGGTTGCTGTACATTCTCCCCAATTTGACCAGGCGCTGTACCCTATGTCACCTATGGGCACAACAGAATCCTGTTAAGTTGTGCATACGACAAAGTTGTGCATGTTGTGGAACATAACGTTTGCGACATGGTCTTATCATATAGGTATCTAAATATCAGACGTTCACAATGGTAAAATGAAAGGGGGTTTTAGAAAGAAAGTTATTCTGTCCAGTCAGAAGAAAAGAGACCTGTAAGAAGCAAATGGAAAGTGTTGGTACTTCTTAAAAGAGCCATTTCACTTATAGCACTTAACACTGTGCAACAAATGTACATCAAACAGAGAAATAGGCCGTTACAATATATTTTGATATAGTAAAATATGGTTTATACAGCAGACAACTTTTAACTGTGAAGAAATATAGAGCAAAGAGATCAGAGACAAGGCAGAAGCTTTGATATGAAAATCACTATGTCTCATGGGTGTTTGGGACTCATTAAAAATAGGCCCTGTCGCATGCGTGGAATATCAGAATCAGGCAACAAGGACGCAGAAATTACGCATTCACTGTTATGAATCTGCAAAAAAGGGCCAGACGACAGCTCATCGAGCTTTCAGTTCCTTCTCTCAAGACAGTAGGACATATTGCCTTCAAAACTGAATCACCAAAAAGCTATCTCAGGAAAAATCATACTTCAAGTATACAGTTGGCCTAATTGAAAGTTGGCCTAATTGAAAGTTGGCCTAATTGAAAGATCACGAGAAGATGAAACGTACTTTCGTTCTGACAGTTGCACATTCTAGAGACGCCAGAAGGAATATCTTTTATGTCTTCACACGTCAGCTGACTAGGAACCTGTTTAAAACCCTGGCATTTTTGACCAGTCTTTACGTAACTCGGATCATAATCTCTTTTCCATACAGCATTGTTGATATCATTACACTCTAGGCCTCGGGCAGTAAAGATGTCTGTTCTGTTGTTTGTTTCGAAGAAAGGATAGCAAGTAAGCTGTTTCCATCGACAGGTATCATTGCACTGAATGCCAGGACTGGATAGATAGACTCCTAGTTGGAAGATGAAAGTCACAATTAATTATTGGAAGTATTCTGAAGAAGAATCTATGTTACCGATGCAGCAAAAACTTCAAACGCTTTCGCAAGGGTTCTTGTTGCAAACTAGGGCAATAACGCTGTACCAACTGTAAGGATAGAAATTTTCGGAATTTCTATCGATTGGATACTCCACTTTTAGTATAAATTAAACTGTCTAAGGAATTGGACAAATGAGAGGAAGATGGGGTGATGCTAGTGAAGAGGATATTATCAAGCTTATGACCGTGAGCCAGGCCATCAGAAAAAAGATAATTTAACATACCACACCTATACAAACCACATAATGTCTCTATTGTTGTTTTGAGGATAGCTTTAGCTATTTGGTCTTAGAAAATACTTTTATTTGTTGGCTTTTCAGTTCCAAACACGTTTAGTTACGCTAAAAGAAGCTAAGCAGCGAATAGGTTAGCATGATGTTGATAAAAATTGTTTATCCAACCTGAACAATGAAATGTGTTGCAGGGTCGAGTTTCATTGTCCCCTGCTATGGTCCAATTGCAGTCGTTCCCGCCATGTGAAGGTGCAGGGTTGGTGCACGATCTGTATCTTGTAGTGGTACCATTACCACAGCTTTTGCTGCAAGCAGAGAAGGTTCCCCAGTCGGTCCATCCTCCATGAACTACAACAGATGATGTGATAATGAAGTGGGGTGAAGAACTCCTAAAAATTTCGTACAATATAAAATCGTATCAAGAATATTAAAGCTAAAATAATAAAATACATAAATGTGCCAAGTACCAACCTTTACAAGGGACAGTATTGCACATCTTAGACTCTAATGAGTGCCCAAAACACAATGCCTGATCATTGCATGTTCTGCTTCGTCTTGTAAATCCAAAATTGCATTCACTTGAGCAAGGAGACCAAGGTGTCCAAGATGTAAATCCAAGGTCATCTGATAAGAAAATTACTCGTGGTAATGCAATGCTGACAAAGTAGCATTAACAATTAGAATGAATAGCAAGTTAGTATATTGCTGCCGATGGGTGAAGAGTATGTGAGCGTCTAATGAACAGTATGCAAAAAGATGTGGATGGAACAACATGAAGAAATCAATAAAATCAGAATTTGGAAAATTATCTCATAGAAAGACATAAACAGTTTAAACGAAGAATGCATCAAAACTCCTGGTTTTCTATTCTGATTCCTTTTAGGAATACAATTTCTTCACATTGAAAGCCTTGCCTATTCATCTAATGCTATAAGAAATAAAATAATATTGACTTCTTAAGTTTCAACTTTTTTTAAAGAGTATCTATATATTTTGATTCCATTGCCAATAAAATTTGTTGACCATTTGATGCATAAATATATTTCATATCTTTGAAATAAAACCAGACTTTTCTATCTGAAAAGCCCAGAATTTCAACAAACTATGAAACACGGCACATTCAATTCATTGATTTATCGATCGCCTTTTAGTTCAACAACACTGGAAACCGCAAGTGCTTATAGTGCTGACTAACCTGGGCACGTGGGTAAGTTGCAAGTGGTATTCTGTGTCAAAGCATTCTCGTTGCACTTCGATGTGTTTGTTATAACGCAGCGTCTTTGCCTTTCCTTATAGGCACTGCCACAGGCCTTAGAGCAAGTGCTCCACGCCGACCACTCACTGTATACTAAATCCTCTGCAAAGTAAAGAAAAAATATAGAGAAACATCAAGTGAAACTAAGCTTGTGGGAGTAAGTGACGCATACACTACGGTACAAAGTCGTTGTTCTTTGTTACTTGTGACAAACCGACTGTTACTAGGGGCAGAACATGGCTAAACATATGTTCAAAATTAACCCTTGAACTGAACAAAAAATTGGAAAAAAGTCAGGGACAAACTTTTTGACGTTCACAAGTGACTAGGGTTTTTGCGTGGTAGGGCGTGGCACTGACGTCAAATTAACGTATAAAGAAGAAAAAAGATGGGACATGTTTGCAAAGCTGTCACAATGGAACTAAAAGAGATGCAGAGGAACCAATTTGCTTGTGCCGCAAGGGTCACTAAGGTGGATATTAACGCATCTTGTCTCGTCAAACGAGGCCACGTCCTATCGAAAAATTCCTCCAAGCACCTCCTTGGTCTTTTCCGCAACTCTGGTTTCACTTTTCAGAAACATGAAAAAACTATGATCTAAGAAATATTTTCTAGTTCTCTTGCTATCAAAGAAACATCGTGCTAGATAAGTTTTTCAAAACCTCTTCCAATTCATATCAAAATGAGTTTTGGCTAATAGAAAAATGTGCTCTTAGTTATTATTTATGTAGGTAGTGTGCACCAAGCATCGATAATCGTACTGATTAATGGTAGTCTACAGGCTTCTTTTGAGTGACCATAATTATCTAAATTTCGATTGCTTGTGTAGACTATGTAAAAATATGTTTTACGTTAGTCTTCACTGCAAAAATCATCAAAATCTTCACAAACCTGCAAAAATGCAGTGACAAAGCCTATTTATTGTGCTATTCAGATTTTCATGGCTTTCACATACACTACTGCCAACATCCGTGAAGCCTAAACATAATTTCTTTTCGTTGGAGTACGCTGGGTGCCAGCTGTACTTCCACGGCTGCAAAGGCGTCGTTGTCGTTTGACACGTGATTCCGACGGTGGCAAAATGTTTTCTGTAGTCTCTGTGATCATCGTCGTTGTTGTTGTACCAGTAGCAGACAAGGCCTTTTTCACGACACGCAGCCGTGCAGTTCTGCCCAGGCCGGCCAAGAATAAAGCCTGCAATATGAAATGGTTTGTAAAACAGAAAAATGAAATGCTGCTAGAAATTCAACTGATAAATAGAAGAAAAAAGCGCCATTATGTAAGGTAACATGCAATGGCGGCGCCAAGGGGTGGTATGGGGGGATAATTACCTCTCCACTTTTGTCGAAACATGGTCTACATATTTCGTCTAAAAATGGATAAAAAAGCACTAGGTAGGGGTAGATCATATTTCCTAAGGAAATTTGACCTTATACAAATCACTGGAACGAGGCCAATAGGGCGTGGTCTCACGGGTAACACCCATTACCCTCCCACTCTGCAGCAGCTGGCACCGCCACTGGTAACATGTTGAAGAAGATTCCTATGTAAGAACGATTAGATAAACACACCAAAATAGCTTGTAAGGTTAAAATAAAAGGTTTTATTAAAATGTGATTCGCAACGGGATAGAAGAACAATTCTGTATTCATTTCTATGAAAAATAGACATGAGACATAAAGGAAAGCAAGAAGTATGTTACGAGCTTCTTATCTTGGTAGGCTGAAGTTGTAGCATGTCAAAAATTGTTCATGTTTCTTAATTATGAGAACAGGTAAACGAGAGGCTTAAGTTTCATTCCAAGGAAAGCTTCTAGTAAGATTCCTTTGTGGTGCATATTACGCTCATATTGAAAGTCGCCCTTGTTACGCAGATGTAATCTGGAGCAGCTGTCCAACGATAAGCTCCCTAAAGATTCTAGTCTAATCTAATCTAAATATTTATAGTACAGTCCAAATAATGGATATTGCGTACTAGCGGTTAGTAGGTTAGTCTTAATAATAGAAAAGCTATAAAATTAGAAAATAAACTGGTCAGCACTGCCGGATTGGTAAGCGTTTATACACTGAAAGGCCTAGTCGAAAATCGAAAGTGCCGGATCGTAAGATCACTGCTCCAGCGATTGGCTTAATGTCAATAATTTTACTACGTTTGATCAGTCAGTTACGGCCTACAAGGTTTTGAATGAACTTAGCCCTACAAGCCTTTGGAAGAAATCTCAGCTATACAACTCACGCTTAACAAACTCAAGCAATGCAACAACAACCTGCCAAAATCCCAAGACTAACTACAGAGCATGCAAAAAAGGACTTCAAGTTTTCAGCTCTAAAAATATGGAATGATACGTCTGCAAATATACGACATGACGCCACATTCGGTTGCTTTACCAAAAATATGAAAGAAAATCTATTAACAGCCTCTACTGTTAATGCGGAGGAAGACGGAGGGGAGGAGGATCTCCCCAGCGCAAATCATTGCGTTCTTTCCTCCTCTTACCTCCTCCCCTGCATCTAACAATAGAGGCTGCACGCAGGCTAAAATCTACTGGCTGATCGAAAACTTTAACTTCAAAATACAACCCAATGGAAGAACAGGATAACTAACAATCTTGCCTTCGATTTTTCTATTGACTTGTATATCGATTTTTTATAGGTATCAAAAGATGCTGAAGGGTTTAAATCCGTGCACGTAATTTATTCATACCATATCCTACTTTAATTCAATAGTAAGAAAATGGGTCTCACGACCGCTATTACACGTTGCACTGAAATCCCTTTTTAATTAAACAAAATACGACAGGAAAGTACCTGGGCAGGGTCTGCGACTGCAGTTCTCGTATTTGACTGCCTCTCCAGGGCATTCACTGTCTGCAACTTGCATATTTTTCTCATTGAAGCAAGATCTTCTATACTCCTCCAAACCAATGCCACATGTTTTGCTGCACGCAGATGGAAGAGACCAATTGCTCCAATATGTGTCTGTAAGAAGATACAAAAATATGAACAATTTTTTTGGGGTACGGAATTTAAAAATGGCTTTGAAAAAAGCAAACATTTTACAACATGCTAAAAGCTTTTTCGTCTGACACTCCTCAGAGCATAAAACGTCAGAATCCACAACTGGGTACATATTTTTCATCGTGTTCTTTCGGACCCTGATTCTGACGTTTTATGCTCTGAGGAGTGTCAGAAGAAAAAGCTTTTAGTGTGTTGTTAAATGTTTGCTTTTTTCAAAGCCATATACAAAAATATTTTTGATTGGAATGAAACATGGTTCAGAAACATGAAATGTAAAAATTGCAGACAAGATCTAGAAAGATATTAACAAAAGGTGTACGGGACTTCCATTGAGTGATTTGTCCCTTGGCGAACACCTCACATGGGGAAGGCAAGACGACTTAATAGAATGAAAGTAAAACCTGTATCATCAAATCAAGAGGTGACTTACCCTTTGGCCGACTACACCGACTTCACTTCAAACCGACTTCACATTAGACAGACTTCACTTCAAGTTTTTGCTATACCATTTCATATTTTTGGTTTAAGATTTTGAATCGCTCTTATACTGGATTAGCTTATTTTGGAATGCGCTCGATCTGGGTCGATCCGAGGATAACATTAACACAAACAACGAAAACCTGGGTTAAAACCTAGGTTGGATTGATAATATCAAGGGGGTGCGGGGGGGTGGTGGGTAATCAGCATGTTCAACAAATTATAGATTTCACTGATGTTTATTGCGGTATAAAACAAGTGAATATCTTCCGATGGTGGAAATATGAGCCTGGCAGAAATCATTAATAAGAAATAAAATAAAACAGGCATTTACATGACAAGCTAGGTCTTGAAAAAAAAGCAGACGCTAGAATGTTTGTAGGCACCAGCAATTTGCAGTAATGACAAAAAGTATTTGCCTTAGCAAAAACCTTTAGGCAGGTCTGATAATAACTAGCAATTTGACGAGAAGCTTCTAGATCAATCTAGACCAATAACAGCCATAAAGACTCTATATATTATTTGGTCTTAACAATTACCTGGCGGACAGTAATCCATAGTGCAGTTTCTGTACTCTTCCACGTCCGCGACAGTGCATTTTGTTCCTCCGTACAAGCCGTCTATACACTCTCTTTCGTATTTCTGTTCCTGCACCTTACAAGTTCCTTTCTTTTGGCACTTTCCAGATTTGAACCATTCACCCAACGTTTTGTTGATTGGAACTATGTTTGAAAGAATAAATTATTGAATTTTTTTTCCGCAGAGAGGTTGTCGAAAAACTAGTTCGAGATTACCTACATTAGCATTTTAAGAGATAAATATTATTTCAGTGAAGAAGACTTTGTAATTCTCAGGGAGCTACATGGAAAAATTCCCATTTAAAAAAATATTTGTATAAGAAAATGAATGAAAGAAATGCGGGTGAAAGGTTGCGTAGAAAGCTAATTTGGTGACTGGAAACAAACCAGAGTATTTTAAAAGCTGAAACTCACGACAAATTCCTTGTTTTCGGTTGCCTCTGTCAAGAGGACAAGTCCAATTGCCCCCTTTGAGGTCACATTGGTACTTATACACTGCTTCATTGCCGATGTCGGTATAAACAGGAACACCAAAGGCACAACAGTGTACCTCATTATTCAGAGTTGCATTTGTGCAATTCCTTCGGTCTGCGGATAAATTTGCAACAAAAGAAAGAAAGTTAGAAAATGGAACAGGCTAAAATTTTAGTGTATTTATGGAAGTCAATTACCTATCGATTGAAAGTTATTCGAAAAAGTCACAGCTATTCGATCAGTCACGGTTATTCTTACAATCATTGTGACCTCCAACAGTGAGGTTATTCGCACTCATCGTCCCCAACCGAATAATCGTGCTATTCGAACTAGTCGCTTGTAACCGAATATTCGCTTTGGGCTTCAGCTAACCGTATAGTTCAACAGGTAACCGAATACCGATTATTCGACCTTCGGTGGACAGGCCTAATTGAAACAGCTTCTAAACCCCTCTGTTTCAAAACGTCTGGGGCTCACTGTTTTAATTTTCCATCATTGAGTTTCCCGCGCCTATTTCTCACGTTTTTGGTCCCATCCCATCCCAATTATCAAGGTCTCTCTCACTTAATCTGTGTAGAAATCCCACTCCCTGCGATAAACAGCTAGACGACTGGTCTGCATTTAAACTAATGTACATTATTCCCACAGCGGATTCGCCTGAAAACAGCAATGTGGAAAAACCTGAAATATAAAGACGTACCGTAACAAGGGTGTTCGTTGCAAAGCTCTGTTCCGTTATTTTCCCCAATGCATACTCCGAAGTACTTTGGAAGGGGATTAGTACAATTTCTAATGCGATGCCTACTGCCTGTAAAACATCTATCTGAACAATTAGACCATGCTCCCCATTCCGTGAAGTTTCCATTAATCGGCTCTGTGGACGAAAAACGTTTTGCGTTAACATAATTCCAATGCCCCCATTTCTTTGGCAATTCTCCCAAAACAGTTTTCGTCATCAGCTAAATACCATGTTTAGGCATTAAATAAATACTGTTGTCAGGCAAAATAGTTGCAACCAAAATACGCAAAAAAGAATAAGAAAGTTGGGTTTAAGATCCAACATTCAGTTTCCTGGACCATATATTTTCACGAAATCATTAATATGTCAGAACAAATAAACAGCATATTCTAAACAATCACGAAAAAAGAGCAGTCACAACCAACTGTGAAAGACAAAAGTCGTCCTTTCTCGCACTTGGCATTTTTAGATCGACCAAAAAATAAGGCCTAATCGAGATATTTCTTTTATATTTGATGCTCATGATAAATAATTGTCTATAATTATTTGATTTATTGTAAGTTCTTTTTAGTCGTTTTTCATTTCAAAGCCTTAACGATAAACTGAATATCTAAATCAAAATTTTTGTTTAAAGCAAAGTCATGTGGATGTTGTCTCGATCGAGGGTCGATGTGGTCTATATGAAACTGCGAAGCATAAAAACTGACATGAATCAGCAACTAAACCCGCTTTCTTAGCAGTTCTCAGTGGTAAACAAATTTTTCTGGTTTCTCCTTTTTCTTTTTCGTTTCATCATTTGCCAGACAGGAAATATTGAGAACACACGGTGAAAGCGGCGAAATTCTGGAGATGTTTAATGTTGGCTGGATAGAAATTCGTGCACAGAACTTCATTCTATCTTATCTTAACGCTATATATTGTTTCTAAGTATTTTTAGAAAGACAAATTTTTGAAGCAATGTTTTATATTAAACCTAAAGAGTTTTGTTTAATAGCATCTAAACTCAACGTTAAAAATAGGCATGTTATGTACAACTGTGTCTTAATGTTTAAATGTCCCAATGTTTACGTACCGCATTTCCCAAAATTGAGTCCATAACGGTCAAGAGGGCACTGGAACTCTGTCGCATTGAGAAGGCATTCGCTAAAATAATACCCATTGTGCATTGTCATATTCAACATACAACATGTTGTCTGTCCTGATGCATTGATTGCTTTTGTGCAATTCTCAGATGCCAAATCTAAAACGAGTGTTCAGTAGCAATGTAGTATGAAATGCTTATGTTGAATCTTAAGCATGAAAACATAGATTCGCATGACAATCGAAGATTAAAATGGCTGATGATAATGATAGTTGATAATAATGATTGAGTGTGTTGATGTTGACTGAGTTTCATCAAGAAAAAACAAACAAAATAATGTTTTCTACGGCAAATATCTTAATAACGCATCAATGGACTTTATCCTAAAGATTTTTACAGCTGATCAAAATATTCAAACATTTCCCAAGATTTGCATCCCCCCACAAAACATTATGGCATTCGACAGTATCCCCAAAACGATATACCATTGTTGCATGAAATACAAATGGCCTATACCAGTGTAGCAAGCACTAAGTAAGAAAAATCCAATTCCATAACGGGAGAGCTCCCTTTATTTTAAATACGACATTACTTTCACAATTTAGGCCAAGTAACAATTATTATAGTAGGAACTTGTCAGTTGATGTAGGAATAGTTAATCATACAGAGATTGATGAAGAATCATGATGATTATGATTGACAATGATTTGTGATAGACTGTAATCAAACTCACCATAGCAAGACTGATTGTTGCAAAATTCCTTTTCAGTATCATTACCAAAGCAAACTCCATGATATTGTGCAGGGGGTGAGTCACAAACCCTTTTTCTCTGTCTCATGCCAGTAAAACATGTCTGATTACAATTTGACCACGGCTCCCAAGATGAGTAATTACCATTGATAGGTTCTAAAACACAATTCTATGATGTCAGAATCATATCTAGACACAAACTTGAACCGGGTTAGTTTCGAGCATGAGTAAGCTCATAATCCCATTAGCTATACCTTAAAACTTGGGTTTGCCCTTCAGTCTGGGGCTCATCATCGGGCCCCCTAGCATTTCACCCTGGGACACTTCACTTCCACCTACATATTGCCGTGTGAAGGTTACTTGAAAGGGCTTTTATTGCTCAAGGGTGGTTGTTATTCAATTATCTCACGATCACTCGATCTCAAAATTTTGTGTCCACAGCCATTGGAAGGAAAGATCGAGGAAGAAGAATTACTCGGCAGGAATTTCTTTGATGCTATATATTTAGGGAAAGAGTCATTAAACTTAAAAATGGTACGAGATAGCAGAAAAATACACGCACGCTGAAGTACTTATCCAAGTCAGGATCGAAAGAAACGTGAGAGAAATCACTAATATTACCAATTAGCAATCACTAATAAAGACGACCCAGTTTTAAAAGTAAGAAGAAACAAACTTGCTATCATTCCTTCCAACAAGATCTTAATCTTAGGCTAAAAAACCAAATTCATCTCTAAAGGCCAACTTTAAAATAAAATCACACTACCTAGCAGCCAAAATTTAGTACATAATTGCGCCCGTTTAAAACTCAAGACCCATTTGAAGTTCCGATAGTATTAGGGGCAAAACAACCAAACAAGAGAATCCTTAACCGATAATATTTAAACAGTTAGCTGGTGATCGTACTATGCTTGTAATTTAAAAAACAAAATTCACATCATAGAGTTTCTTAGAATACTTGCACACAGTCATCTCCCTAGCAAAACAGAAAAGAATTGGTTGGGAAATAAAAGTCTTGTAGGCAGGATTATAGCCGTTTATGGAAAGAACTTTTTTGGCATGTAAAATTATCATTCTTATGATGCCCAATCATCAAAGGAAGAAGGCTAAGTGAGTTGAAGGTTTGGCTTCATAAAGTGCTCAATCAAGGCAAAAATAGCAGAAAATTCTTTGACATGAAAGACATCTTTACGCAATGATTTCACACACAAATTGATTACTCACCACAGACGCCTATACGCTCATTATATCTGTCCAAATGACACAAATAGGAGCCTGTACTGTTCAGAAAGCATGAAGTATGAGTAGAATCAAAGTAACAGCTGGTTATATTGCTCGACAGCAATTCTTTTGCCAAGATTGGATCTAAAATAAAAACATTGATAATGCAAGCAAAGTGGTTATTAAACGAGGCTATTGATATTTTCGAAAAAAAATCATTCCTTTGAAGATTCGGTATTTAAATAATAAATGCGAAATAGAGGTTTTTCCAAGAAGCTTCATTCATATTCACTTAATTGATTTTTCCGATTGTAAAGTCAATGCCAAAGTCATGAAAATCCTTCAGCAAAAATCAAAATCGCTCTGAAAAAAGGAAACATTTCACAACATATTGGCTAAAAGCATTTTTTTAAAAAAAAGCTCTGAGCCCATTCGTTGTAAAATGTTTGTTCTCTTCAAAGCCATTTTCATGTTCTATACCGCCAAAAAACTTCATGATTTGCCTGGAACAATTTATGTGACCACCTTTTTTAATGTTTCTGCTGGCCAAATAATGTCAAATACTGTAGTAGATATGGCCGAATAATGTCAAATACTGTAGTAGAAATGGCCAAATAATGTCAAATACTGTAGTAGAAATGGCCAAATAATGTCAAATACTGTAGTAGTAATGGCCGAATAATGTCAAATACTGTTGTAGATATGGCCGAATAATGTCAAATATTGTAATAGAAATGGCCAAATAATGTCAAATATTGTAGTAGAAATGGCCGAATAATGTCAAATACTGTAGTAGAAATGGCCGAATAATGTCAAATACTGTAGTAGATATGGCCGAATAATGTCAAATACTGTAGTAGAAATGGCCAAATAATGTCAAATATTGTAGTATATATGGCCGAATAATGTCAAATATTGTAATAGAAATGGCCAAATAATGTCGAATACTGTAGTAGTAATGGCCAAATAATGTCAAATACTGTAGTAGTAATGGCCGAATATTGTCAAATACTGTAGTAGATATGGCCGAATAATGTCAAATACTGTAGTAGATATGGCCAAATAATGTCAAATACTGTAGTAGATATGGCCGAATAATGTCAAATACTGTAGTAGATATGGCCGAATAATGTCAAATACTGTAGTAGATATGGCCAAATAATGTCAAATACTGTAGTAGAAATGGCCAAATAATGTCAAATACTGTAGTAGATATGGCCGAATAATGTCAAATACTGTAGTAGAAATGGCCAAATAATGTCAAATACTGTAGTAGATATGGCCGAATAATGTCAAATATTGTAATAGAAATGGCCGAATAATGTCAAATACTGTAGTAGATATGGCCAAATAATGTCAAATATTGTAGTATATATGGCCGAATAATGTCAAATATTGTAATAGAAATGGCCGAATAATGTCAAATACTGTAGTAGAAATGGCCAAATAATGTCAAATATTGTAGTATATATGGCCGAATAATGTCAAATATTGTAATAGAAATGGCCAAATAATGTCGAATACTGTAGTAGTAATGGCCAAATAATGTCAAATACTGTAGTAGTAATGGCCGAATATTGTCAAAGATTGTAATAGAAATGGCCGAATAATGTCAAATATTATAATAGAAATGGCCGGATAATGTCAAATAGTGTAATAGAAATGGCCGAATAATGTCAAATATTGTAATAGAAATGGCCGAATAATGTTTGCTGTAGCAGAAATGGCCGAATAATGTCAAAGATTGTAATAGAAATGGCCAAATAATGTCAAATGCTGTAGCAGAAATAGCCGAATAATGTCAAATATTGTAATAGAAATGGCCGAAAAATGTCAAATGCTGTAGCAGAAATGGCCAAATAATGTCAAATATTGTAATAGAAATGGCCGGATAATGTCAAATAGTGTAATAGAAATGGCCGAATAATGTCAAATATTGTAATAGAAATGGCCGAATAATGTCAAATGCTGTAGCAGAAATGGCCAAATAATGTCAAATATTGTAATAGAAATGGCCGAAAAATGTCAAATGCTGTAGCAGAAATGGCCAAATAATGTCAAATATTGTAATAGAAATTGCCAATTAATGTCAAATATTGTAATAGAAATGGCCGAATAATGTGAAATATTGTAATAGAAATGGCCAAATAATGTCAA